>JAANDG010001200.1:0-146488 GCA_036852015.1 Pelodera strongyloides | reverse complement strand
CCTAAAGAACCCCTCTTTTAAGGTTTACATCGGGTGTACCGTCTTGCCGCAGCGCGATATACGCAAGATAGCATCTAATATGGGGTTATAAGAGGAACAGTGGTGAAGCATTTGTACTTGTCAAAAAATAAGCATAAATCACGCTCAGGCATACCACTTTCGGTGAATGGCTGTAGCCAGCGCCGTGTAGTGATATGATAGAAGTAATCAACGTAAATTCACAAAATCATTCGAGCGGTATCAAGGCAGCAACTAAGTGAATCTCCGGGAGCTTACAAAAGTAAGTGACCGGAGTGAACGCAGGCAGCCGCCGCAGAGACAGCTTGAAGGATGAAGTGATCTTGCTCATCTGACTGCAGAAACGGTATTTAATAAAATCAATTCCTGATTAATACGTTATATATTATTTAAGATGGTGGAGAAGCAATGTTAACAGCCTCGCTGGCGCTACGTAATAAAGAAAAGTGGAAACCGTACTGGAATAAAGCGTTGGTATTCCTCTTTATTGCAACCTTTTTCCTTGATGGTATAACCCGTTATAAACACATCATATCTATACTAATGATTATTACGGTAATCTATCAAGTTTCTCGTGCTCCGGGAACATTTAAAGTACTCTATAAAAATAATCTTTTTTATAGTGTCCTGGCACTATCACTCATTCTTTTATATGCTACTTTTATATCACCTGATCTGAAAATCAGTTTTAAAGAATTCAGTAATACGGTACTTAAAGGATTTTTGGCCTATAGTTTACTTATACCTGCATTATTAAAAGATGAAGATAATGAAAGCATTGGTAAAATTGTACTATACTCATTAGTTACCGGACTTGGCTTACGTTGTCTTGTTGAACTTATTCTTTATATTCAGGATTATAATAAAGGAATAATGCCATTTTCCACCTATGAACACCGTAGTATTTCCGATTCAATGGTGTTTCTGTTTCCAGCATTATTAAACCTTTGGCTTATCAAGAAAACCTCTTATAAAATAGCATTCGTAATTTTTAGTGCAGTTTTCTTATTTCTGCTATTAGGAACGCTGTCTCGTGGTGCATGGCTGGCAGTATTCATAGTGACTCTGCTATGGTTAATCTTAAATCGTCAGTGGAAATTATTGATGCTGACTTCCATCGTTATTTCTGTTGCCGCAGTGGGTGTATTTACCTATAAAGGTGATCATGCTGGTAAAGACAGGCTTATTTATAAACTTCAACAGACCGACAGTTCTTATCGCTATACCAATGGTACTCAAGGTACGGCGTGGACATTAATTATGGAAAATCCTCTTAAGGGATATGGCTACGGCGATGATATTTACCATGCAATATATAATAAGCGTGTTGTAGATTTTCCGTCATGGAAGTTCAGGCAATCCATTGGGCCACACAACGTTGTTTTGTCAATTTGGTTTGCAGCGGGTTTGGCTGGACTACTCGCTTTACTTTATCTGTATGGCTCTATTATCAAAGAGACAGCTAATGCAACGTTTAAAACAGTTGTCGTCACTCCTTATAATGGTCAATTACTACTATTTTTAACGCTTGTAAGCTTTTATATTATTCGAGGTAACTTCGAGGAAGTTGATCTCAAACCAATTGGCTTGATTGTTGGTTTACTGTTAGCAATGCGGAATAAATAAAAAAAAGCCTGCCTGACATTAAGTTCAGGCAGGCTCTTCAAATCCAATAATTTTTAACCAAACCAGTCTTGTATTTGTGCTTCAAAACGCTGAGTAACATGTTCCCAGCTATATTTTGAGAAAACAAAATTTCGGGCATTTTTAGCAATTTGAGCTCTGTCAGCATCCGCCAAAACGCGCTTAATATCCGCGAGAATACTTTCAGATGTCATAGGCTCTGCAAGGTGATAGCCTGTAATTCCTTCCAGAACAAACTCACTAATTCCACCTTTTTGACTGGCAAGCACTGGTTTACCTGCCGCCATCGCTTCAACAGCTACCATACAAAAAGCTTCTTCTACCTGAGAAGGAACAACAACTAAATCTGCTAAACGGTAATAGTTATGCATCTGCTCTGGAGGCTGTCCACCCGCCATAATGCATTGCGCTCCAATAGCTTTCGCTGCATCCAGAACTTTTTTCTGATATTCAGCTTTTTCGCCTTTTTTACTGGCAAAAGGATCTCCGACAATCACCAGTTTGAGGTTATCTTGTATCTTATTCAGCTGATTAAAAGCCTCCATAAGCATCAGGCAACCTTTATCTGGTGATATCCTTCCTGCAAATAATAACACGGTATCATTTGCATCAATGTTCAGTTTCTGCCTCAAATCTTCAGTATTATTTTGTTCATACGATTCAGAACAAAAACCATTAGGCACAATAGCAATATTTGCATCAGGCATTTTTTCCGAATAGAAATCGAAAAGAAACTGGCTAGGAACAATTATCTTTGCATTTTTGTCTAACTCACCTGGCTCGAAAGCATTATGAAGATGCATAACTAGCTGCGCGTGAGGGCTTCTGCTACGAATCTGTTTATACAGCTTCATGCTATTGTGGATAACAATAACAGAGTCTTTCGGATCAGTGTTTTTAGGTTGGGTATTTAAAATACGCTGAGAATATGGCACAGGATCAAGTCGAGTCCACTTTTGGAAAAGTCGTTTATAGACTCGACTAAAACCAATGTAGTGAATATCACAGTGATCATTTACTTTTGTGTAGGTTGGGTAACCTTCGTTTCGAATACAGGCGATAGTTACTGGAATCGAAAGTCTTTTTGCGACCTGATAAATCCATGTTTCAACCGCTGCAGCTCCTTTTGGCGGTATAGAAAATATTGGTGTGACGGTAAATATTATTTTTTTAATCATTATTAGCCAACTCCAATATAATTTATAACACGTAATAAACACATATAAAATATTAGCTTATTTTTTCATAAACACACGGCTCTTCAATTTCGGATATTTTCATATAGGGAATAATATCATATTGAATTGCAGTATCGTCGGATAAATTATAAATATTGATATCTTCTATATTTTCACGCATAAAACGGAAAAATGGTAAAATTTTGAATAAATCCCGAGTCAACTCTGAGGGCATAGGATTCTTATCTTCATCATAGAAACGCGAACAGCTACCCGTTAAATCAAGGCCTGAACAGATAATACGAGCATACTTCAGCGAATAGGCTATTTGGATTGCAGCAAAAGCAACGGTATGGCATGAACAATAACCGAGGTTAATATCCTTGCAAAAGCCAACCAGACGACCTTTTTTAGAAAAAGGTACAGAGATCAGGAGCTCTTTATGAATTCGGCTCAAAATATTAAACTTGATCTTCTTGATCAATCCACCTTTTTCTCTGCGGTAAAATGAACGTAGTACCAGGCAGTTTTGAAGGATGTTCATAAACGTCAACATTTACGATGGTATAACGACTTCTCTGGCTAAATTTATAAAAATCATCACGCCGTTGATGTAAAAAGCGAACATCGGTAAGTACATAAATATAGGGAATAATATTATGACTTAATAGATATTGTGCAGAACCATTGACAGCAATAACATCCCTTGTCTGCAGCACTGACAATGGTGTTTTTTGCGATGTGGGGCCGGAAAGAAAAATAATAACATCATCAGACGTTTTACTTTCTATCAGGTTTTCAACATCTTTTTTGTCAATGTATCTAATATTCTTCATGATAAACCTGTGAAATAAGAACTCCGCATAGAAATGTCCTGACGAAGACGTTTAAATGTAAGACTTTTACTTTATCGTGCTGGCTTCCCTTTCAAACGCCGCATAAGATTACGTATTTTTTTACGATAAACTAAAAGATAATAACCGAGATCTTTAACCTCATTCTTAATACCATAATGTCGCTCTAAATCAATACGATCTTTCGCTTTACGTTGTGCAGATGCCCGTTTTCCTGAAAGATCAATAATGCGTACTTCACCATTTTCAATAATAAAATTACCGCGGTGAGGATCACCAGATACCATACCGTGTTCGTGTAATGAACGAATTGATTGTTGAATTTTATTTTTTAAAGTTTCATCAATATCGGGGATATCACACAACTCTACGCCATCGATATATTCGATAAGCATGATATAAGTATGGACAAAACGTAATGTTTTCCGTTCTGCCAACAAATAAAAATCATTGAGAGAATGTAGCCCCTCGTTACGCACTTTTTGAGTATGCTCAAAAAGGCGTTCATAATAATCTCCCTTTAAAAGAGATTTAAAGAAACGTTCGTTGCGTTTTACTTTAGGCGAAAAAACTTTAAGTATCAATTTACCGTAATCGGTATCAATAAGCATGACTTTTGTATCATCTATAGAACGAAAAACTTTGATGATATTAATATCATAAGAAAGAAAGTCATTTAATACATTGAGATACTTTGAGTTATTTTCATCGGTAAAAACAACTAAATCTTTGATTTTATTCTTCTGAATCATGTTAAACCAGTTAAATGTTATTTACGGTAATATTTTCGGCAAAGATAACACACTCCTGCAATGAGTCCTGAGATATAATGATGTTGCACTAACAGATGTTTATATCTTTTTTTGAATTCAATAATTGATTTTGCATCTCGTGGTGAGTCATCTTTCCAGGGGGATCTTTCTAAAGCTATTTTATAGTATTTTACCGATGGATAAATTGCCCATTTGTGCCACGGCTTGGTGGCCCCAGTATAATGAATAAGAAGAGTATCCTCTTTTATCAACTCTTTATATTTTTGATGCGTTTTATCTTTTAACTCACTTTTTATTGTATATATAGTATTGAACTCACGTGGCAGGAATATTGTCATCCCTTTTAGTAGGACATTCATAACGTCCTGGTCAGGATACTTATAAATACTATCTTTACTCATAAGAATAGACAGTGCTTTTTCGGTTAGTTTTGCTTCTGTCCATTTTTTTAGGTCTAAGTAAACGACACCAGAATTAAAATACTGCCCCCGAAGTTCAGGATCAGATAATCTGACTACCGCCTTTTCCTGCATTGGGTCTACATCCCTGACTACTGCAGCCACCGCTCCATTAAACTCTAAATGCAATAGTTGACTAATATTTCCCTTACAAACTACATCGGCATCAAGATAAAGCAAACGATTAAGTGTTACTCCCAATAATTGAAAAGCAAATAAACGGAAGTACATTGCTCTTGACCAGACTTGTGTACAAGGCAGGCACTGAAGATTATCAGTATTTATTCTATAAAGTGTGATTCTTAATTGGTATTGCTCAGCAAGTTTCTCAACTTTTTGAAAGAAATCGTCGTTATAAACATCAGCAATAATATAAAAATCAAGATTAACATGTCGATTATTAATGACAATTGAAGTAATGGAAACACCTACACCATCAAGATAATTGGAATCGACACCATAGGCAACATTTAAACTTTCAGCAGTATTTTCATCAATAAGCCTAAAATCCCAGGCTTTAACTTTATCTATCTCTATGGCAGGAAATGAGTTCACAAGGCTATCCTTATATCATTACTTTATATACTCGTTATACTTCAAGTTGCATGTGCTGCATCGGCGAGTTACTCGGCATTTCAGGGCCAACGCAAGCGTTCCTCAAAACGCCACTGGCTTTTTGTCCTGCAACTCGAATTATTTAGAGTATAGATTATCAGTATTAATGCTTTAGCTTTTTTATAAAATACAAAAGATAGTTGCCAAATCCTTTGATATATTGCTTTTTTTTCAACATATGTTTAGCACTGTATCTTAATTGATTACTATTAACCGGTTTCAATAACGCAGTATCCTTCCATGGTGAAGCATTTTTTGCCGCCATAAAAGCTTGTGATATTGGATAATCCCAGGCCCAGTCATGCCAGGGTTTAGTTGGACCAATATAATGAATAAAAACTGTATCGTTAGTTACTGGGTTTTTAAAACTTTCTTTTAGTTGATAATTTAAACTAAACTGAGTGTTATATTTAATATCAGCATAAACAAGTTTGTCTGCCAATAACATATTTAATACATCCTGATCAGGATGTGTTATTTTTTTGACTATCTCTGGATCACTTAACATTGCAATGGCCCGTGCAGAAACCCGCTCATTCGTCCATTGATTAGTATTAATCAGTAAAAAACCGGAGTTAAAGTAACCATTAGCAATCCCAGCAACACCTAACGAATGAGCACGTTTTGCCCACCAGTCTTTTTGTCCTTCTGTAACAACCATTGCGACTGTATGTTCAGAAAACGTGTAATTGATAAGTGGTTCTATAGTTCCCTGACAAATAATATCTGCATCCAGATAAAGAACTTTGGGTGCTTTATTAAAAAAGTAATCGGCGATAACAAAACGAAAATAAATAGCATGAGTCCAGTTCTTGGTGCAGGGTAATGAACGGAGTCGATCACCATTAATTAAATATATCTTAATTCTTGTTTTATATTGCCTGGCCAGGGCATCAAAATATTTGCGATCGTCATCACCGAAATAATCAGTAAAAATATGAAAGCATAATTGATTTCCTTCATTATATTTTAATATTGAAGCAATCGATATTCCGCATCCAAAAAGAAAATTTTTGTCAGTCCCATAAGCAATATCCAGACAAAGATTTTCTGCTTCTATTTTATGATTATAATCAATAACCGAATTGAGAAACTCAGTCTCCTGGAAAAAAACCTGCTGCATTATTTCCTCCGGGAAATAACAGAAATAATTATCTTTTGCAATCTGTCGTAATATTTCGGTTGATAAAATTTATCGATCGACGCCGGAATTTTTTCATGTGCGATGTGAATTTCACCGGCTATGTATTTATTGAGAAGAGCAACAAAACCGGTCATATCCCCCGGTTGATATAAATGACCATTAACATCAGGCTGAATGATATCAACAGGCCCGGAGACACAATCTGCACTGATACAAGGGATCCCCCACGACAAGGCTTCAAGTAGAGTCATTGGGAAACCTTCAAAAGATGACGTGAGTAATAATGCACTCACTTTTTTAATATCTTGCTGAACTAATTTCCAGGGATGTTGTTGCCAACCATACCAGACAATTCGATCATCAATATTTAATCCTCTACCATAAGCCTGGCATTTTTCGAAATCGGAGCCATCTCCCAATACATGAAGTTTCCAGTTACCTTGCACTTGTGATAAGCCATCAAGCAGATCTTTTACGCGCTTTTGGCCTTCAAATTTCATGCGCCCAACATAAATGAATGTTGCCGTTTCGCCTTCCCCGGGTGCAGGAATGACTGAATTTTTCGCCTCAACGGGATTAAAAATAACGTTTATTGTCGATTCTGGTACACCCCGGCTAATCATTTGCTGTTTAATACCAGAGCTGATGGCTAAATGATAGTCGGCACAGGTGATATATTCGGCATGTTTTTTATGATCTAAAGAAAAATGCGGCCATGAAAATACAGGTACATCAATCCCCGATTTTTTACGAGCTTTGGCCGCATACAAACACGAGATCACGTCAATACAAATAACAACATCTGGCTGATAATCATGAAGCCATTTGCTTAAAGCATGAATATGTTTCGCGCGACGCAAAAAACCTAAGCGAATATTGGAAAATGAACACGAGTACTTAATACCTTCCAGCCATCCCTTATCCATTTTGTCATTACGACAAAAGAAAAAAATTTCACTTTGGATATGTTGTTGCCTGAAGGTAGTAATAACATCACGAATGACTGTTTCCATGCCGCCAAATCCAGAAACAGCTTCGCCAATAAAGGCTATTTTCATAATTTCATTCCAGCTAAATCTTTAAGCCAAATAATTTAACAAGTAAATACTTATAATAATAAGAAATGGCTTTACAATATTTTCCTTCTAGCCAAAAAACTTTAGACTTTAACCTAATCTCACTTGATGATGGAGCTAGATTTCTTTTATGGTTCTTCCAAGGAGAATTTGAAAAATAATGATCAAAATTTTGTGCTCTAAATATTTTGTACCATGGTTTATTCTGGGTAACATAATGCATTATAATTGTGTTGGGCAAGTTTTTTTGTTCTTCATCACATCGTACTGACAATGTTGTCTTATTATTGTACTTCTTATCAAGGTAATGCACTCGTCCATTAAGTAAAATATTGAGCACATCCTGATCTGCATACCTATATACTTTTCCACTGTTGATCATTTCTAACGCTTTTTGTGTTATATTATTTTTTTTCCATTCGCTGGTATTAATAAACATAACCCCGGCATTAAAATAATTAATAAACTCAATGCCATAGTCTAATTTTTTTACACGTTCTTGCATTTCTGGCGAATCTGGAATTACACATGCAATATCAGCATTTAAATTATAATCAACCAGTTCATCTAAAGGACCATTACATATGACATCACAGTCAAGATAAAGTATCTTATTTATTTTATCATCAATAACTTCTGGGATTAAAAAACGTAAACATGTTGATAAAGGAATACCAAGAACTAATGTATCCGGATTAATGTCAAATTTATCAGTTATATAATATACAGATATTGATGTATTAGGACCTTCTAGTTCGTAAAAAGCTGAACACTCCTTTTCTTCTATGCCTGATATAAGAAGGTGAAAATGAAGGTTAATATGTCTATTGTTGGATATAATTGAATATAATGCAACACCCGCTGGCATTATGAATTCACGGTCAAAGCATAGTGCAATATGTAAATTTTTAACATACGACACTTCGTTTTGGTATAAATTTTTCTTCTTAGCAACGAAGTTTCTATATTTCAACAATTTTAGAATCCCTTTTTGTAATAAAATACTATTTACAAGTTTTTTCTTATTGTTCTTGCTTCTATTTTTCCTGCTTTAATCCTTGCCTTTTTAAGTAAATCAATCTCAAGTCTATAAATATCGTTGCCATTTGCAAATTTTCTGGGCGCATGTTCAATACCGCACTTCCCAAGTATATAATCAATTTATAACCAAAAACTCAAATAAGTGATCTCAATATGGTCACCCTGTCCTGAAGTTCCTTTTCTCGGTGTTTTCTGTTGAGTCGAGACTTCTTGGCCGCTTCGTTATTCCGCGACCTTTTTTCTCGGTATCTGAAATTGGTCCCGATTAGCGATTAGTGAGTAATCACAAGGTTTGGTAACTCCTAGGTACCTCCAACAACCGCTACATATTGGGAACGAGTTGGTATTTCCCTCACGTACAAACGGAACGAAAGTAAAAACTCAATCCGCGCGCGTCCTTTTGCTAATCGTAAATCGGATACCAATACTTGTTATATCAATGGGCATTGAATCACGAGCACTCGGTCAGATATTATGCATTTCCTGGATACCAGTCACTGCTATCAATAAATATGCATGCTATTGATAACAACTGATAAACTTTTCTTTATGACACGCCACTATCAACTCAGCGGACTTCATATTTGACTACAGTAAGATAGCAAAGATGGTTTACTTTAATTTTATAGTCTATATTTTGTAGTCTAGGATAGCAAAGGTGGTTTACTTAAATTTTATAGTATATAGTTTGTAGTCTTACCTCAGAGCGTCCTCCTCTGATCTGAACCTTCTTGATGACGTAGGTGATGACTCATCCGAAGGACTGCAAGACTCCGACTTGGGAAGGGTCGGAGGGTACTGTACCGGAGTGGCATAGTGCATGTTTCTAAATAGAGGAGTAAAGTGTTCATTGATTATTGATTAATTGGATTAGAGATACGGTATAAAGGGTTTTTAGCGGACATAGTGCCCGCTGCTATCTATAGCTTACATATATTGTAACACAGTGGTCAAAATTTACGGTCTTTCGCTTGGAAATATTGAAAAATTTACAATACCTGCCAACTTGCCTAACGAGAGAATATTTTTGCTTCTCAGTGGCCTTCAGGCGAGCCATATTTGTTTTGAGAACAGTAATTATAAATTATAATAGAATACAATATTTCAACTAATAGCTGAATAGGGGTGGACCAACAAAGATAGAAAGATTGTGATTAAGGAGAAATAAGAATGATCGAGTGTGAACGCAGATTTTGTGCCCATCTGTCAGGGCCCTGAGGACAAGTTACCAGATGAACCCGTTAGTTTCTAGCCTCACAAACTCGATGTGCTAGGAGTCATTAGATAATTGAGTTGGGAGTTTGTTTTCGAATGTCTTATGGGACTGGTTACTGTACTCTCTACTTCTACAGTGGCTACATGCCTAAAGAGTAAAAAGCATCCCGCCACAAAAACTCTAAATAAAGGGAGCTGTCCAGCTTCCAGCTGGCAATAATCTATGTTGATAACATTGCTTTGCACAGCAAGTATACTGTATACACTCATATTTAATCGAGGAAAACTTCTAGAACACCACCAATAGCACTCGGTATTGTAGGTAGTAACTTATTTTGAACCGAGAAGTATCGGTAACAATCACATCATAGTACTGGGCAGTAACGCACGACCGCTTTTCTTTGGTAACAAAATATGTAAACGACCGGAAAACAAATAAATACAATATAAGCAATGCAAACTGACCCATATCCTTGGAAGAACGGATTTTGTAGATTTTGAATACTTTGGAAGCTTTGATCGGCGAAGTGATGCATAGGATATGTCGCAGGAATCATTATTACTTATTTTATTATTAACTTTTGGAATTTAGACCCCTTTTAGTTTTTCTTATCTTATTTTCAAAAGCCCGGGAATTCAAAAACCAAAACCAAAAGTCTTAATGTGAATGTGTTAGGTAACTATGCAAACTATCAATTACAAAGCAAGCGTAACTAATAGATACGCTTGTCGCCCTTGTTAGCTTAACGGATCAGGTGTCCGTGTTGGTTACGTAAGCTATTGCGTCTGAGTACTTAGCCTCAGGCAAGGTGGTCGATTCTAAAGCCTGGACAATCGAATACAGTAATCTGAGTATTGCGCACGTCACTTGGTAAAGTTACGCAAGAGCAATGAGGACAGATTGCCTAAGGTACGGAAACATCGGGAGATACCAGGTGGACTTACGAGAGATACCTACCCAGACGGTAAAGGTGACTAGGTATCAGGTACTTACGAGAGAATCAGATGAAAAATGGGCGGAGACTTGTGGCACCATGGCCAGGGTAGTGTCTAGCTGCCTCCGACGTTGAGGTGATATTTCGCATTGGTACCTCTCTCGCCGTCAATGCTCTCAATTGGTGAGCACCATTTTTTGTACCATTTTCCCGCATTTGTCACCTTAATACTCAAGATAACATAGTCTGAGGACCCCCTACTGGTGTATCGGGTCATCTAGGAGTGTTGGGGTCACCTAATAGCCCAAAATATGCACACCGGCACAGCTTTGCAAGAATATGCAAATGAGCCAGATGAATAGAGAGCGGCCGGAATGTGTATACTTATTGTTGGAAAAGGCAGATTGCCGTGGGTAGTTTTAAAGCGAAATACCGGCCGGTTTTTGAAACACATCAAAGCATTCTTATGCAGTTTATGCAAATGAACATAAATTAGAATAAAAAATAGAGATAAATTCGAGTAACTTAGCATATATAATAATTCAGTCGTCCACGATGCGTTTCAAAAACGGCCGTTATTTCGCTTTAACTAAATTGAGGCTGGGGTCAACCTTTGTTTATTGGGGATTGGATATAAATTCTTCCAAAATCAGGATGTTTCTAACAGTCTACTTATATGTGGTGGATCGTTGTAGGGCTGTTATTTATTTGTGAGTTTGCATTTTTTTAAATTCAGTACGGGAGGATTGAGAGGATAAATTGGAGGGCAGAACCTCCGCTACAATCATATACTATACTTATTCTAGTTAGTTATTGCCTTGGAATAGCTGATCTCAACATAATAAAAGACGTGATCGGCTATTCCTTGTAAATCTTCGGGTTCAGCATAAATTATAAAGCTTAATATAATACAATACATGTTTGTTTACTGTATAATTCACACATTTTTCACTCGAGTATTGAATTTCACTTTGTTGTCTAATAAGCGTAAACATACGCATACCCGCGTACGTAAGTCGATAAACTGCTACGAGTTACGTCATCTAATAGCTCAACAGCTTGCTAGTGGCATCCTTCCTTCGCTATAAAGGTGAAGAAAGTTACGCAATGAACTCAGTATATATTCTAAGACCTGACCTATTCCTTCATTAGATAAACCACGTATTGTCATGTGCTACTGTTTTTTGTGCACTGAAACAATCTATGTATTTGAAGTTTTCTTTTAACCCATTGGATTGTGGATATTCATCTTGTTATCTTTTCTTTTTCTTTTACAAAACATTTATAATTTTCTGAATTCACTGAACCATTATATTTTCATCTGGCTATTTTCAAATATTTTTGCCAGTTTTGCCATGTGCGTATTTGAAGAACCTACAGTATACCGTAATTTTATAGTCATAACATTTCTGTTCGCAAACCGGGATTTAGCCCCTAACCCTAGTGTCCTTTGTGTGTGTGAAGCCCCTGTCTGACTTCTATTCAAATTAAATGGAGAATGACTGTTTTAGTGCTTTCTTCAACTTAGCATACGGTAGTTGCCTAATCCCGCGCAGTCGAGGTGAATAAGCCCCTTTTGTTGTCGAGAGTAAAATGGATTTCATAAAATGTTTAAGGGAAAGTAATATGAAATGAATGTCTAATTCAATACCAATCAAAACTAAAAACACTTATAATAATAACATTTTTTAAACTTTGCTTGTACTTATGGGAGAATAATTTATCGGTCCGATAAACACCGCATGCTGAGGATTTTTCGCCACGGTCGGTAAAATATTCGAATTTGTGAAAGGTGTGAAAGCTCTGTGAAAACCATGATATAGTATGTATGACACTGCATTGACGATAGGGTACCGTATCCGTGTGTGTCCAGTACATAGCACATACTTCTTTGTCACTCCGCACTAAATCTGCTAACATACTATGTATTTATATTGACAAATGGCTGAATCTGAATCTGAGACCGTTTTCACCAACATTTACTTCTGTCAAAAAGGGTACTTCAGTCAAAAGCGTGCGGCACTTACGGTTGCACCAACATTTACTTCTGTCAGAAAAGTACTTCGGTATTTTTCCAAATCCCATACTTAACTGTTGTTGGTGAAATCCATCAAAAAGGGTGCTGCAGCTCACTTCAGTAATAAATATAAATGTACAGAAGTAAATGTTGGTGAAAATGGCCTCTGGTCTGCAAACTGAGACCTAGAACAAAGATCCGGTATATTTTTCGTATTCTTTTCGTACAATTCGTATTTGATTAAGTATAATTAATTCTCTCTCTCTCTCTCTCTCTCTCTCTCTCTCTCTCTTTCGAGATCTCTCTCTCATTCTCTCTCATTCTCTCGTTCTCGTTCTCTCTCTCTCTCTCTCTCTCTCTCTCTCCTCTCTATCATTCTCTCTCTCTCTCTCTCATTCTATTGAGCAACGCATTTCCTCCAAAAATCTCTAAGTATAGTGTTATCTGACCCCATCTGGTGACCCAAGGGCCTACATCAATAAGATATACTGAGGAGTGCTATAGTTGTTACTTGTGAATGTGTGTACGCTAAAGATACCATATGCAAATAAACCCATGACGTCATAGTGCGCGAATTATGCACCTTGTAGAACTATAGCAATAAGCACCTTTGTAAAGAGCTAAGTGATGTTGTGCGAACGATAAATGGAAACATAATATAATAGGTAATTACAAATAGTAATTTCATGGGATAGCGCCCTAATTTTCTTACAATGATAGAAAACGCGTTGTCTTTCCGCATTTATAATTGCTTGAATTATTATTACACTGCTTGTACATAGTATGTTCGAAGTTTGTTTGTTCGTCACGTCAAATTTTTTTGCTTACCACTATGGTAACATCATAATCCATCAGGTTGTCATACTATGGAAAGCATAACAAAACACTTATTTGATAATAAATTTATTCGCAAAATATTGAATATAAAATTTAAAAATAAATCAGCATAATAACAACTAGAGCTGTGTATTATGACTGTTGTTACCAAGTGATTAAATAGAATACATAGCAGAATAGAAAATATTATAGAATAAAAAGAAAATTAACACCGATTCTAAGATTACGCGTTGCTTGGACAGAATGTTCACCAACAAATATCATATTTAAATAATTTGTAATAAATGCAAAAAAATAATGATAAAGAAATAACATAGAAAGGCCTGGATGGGGAAATGTTCAAAAGTAAGTCAGAAAGCATTAAAAAAGTACCCAATATCAGTTGAAAGGAGCTAATACAAAATTGTAATAAAAATACAAAATCACACAAATACTACTGTAGACAAGCACAGAATAATACAGTAGAAAACCAAGGCCACAGAATATCAAGGTAGCATGCCAAAATTTTAGAGCGACTGTTTTATATCAGGAAACTCAATACTAAACATGGTCTGTGCACCATACTGGTCCATTAAAAGTAGCGTTCAATAAGTTTACGCTACGTAAATGAAGGGTAACTTAGGGAAATAGCTTACTCCTCTAAAAATCAGAAAAATACTAATAAATAAAGGAGAAAATGTTATAAGTGATAGTAAATTCAGGAAAATTGTAATGAAATCATAAACATAAAAATATATATAACACATTCTAGAGAAAATTACATACACTAAGCCATACGTCGCTTTTCAAGACACTAAACTAAAAAGTAAATTCCTTGTACAACGCGGCAGTCTCTATTGAGATAAAAATGGAATATCTCTACTGGGACAAAAACTAGTCCGCTGATTGTTAAATCATTATCGTACTACTAAAAACGGCCGACAAGGAAAGCAGCTTAGAATACAGTACCTCTGTTATTTGCTCTATTTTTCGTTCAGTTTTTAGAATTTTTGAATACTTACCATTAATTGACAATCCTATTGAAATAAACAAATCTCAAATCCAATTTGTGCACTTATGAGTGTGATTATCTATCGAATTTCCGTAATAATAGATATCGATTGATTTAATTATTGATTAGAATGGCTTGTCCGAGGGCGCGCAAAAATTCTGCGATGCGTGCAAAGAATTGCTCTGGACGAAATATTTCCGCACTGTGCGGAAGAGGTTCTCCCATGAACTCGAAAAGAGAACGAAGTTCATCCTAAAAGTATAAGTTATTGATTACGATACTTCCAGATTTAAAGCGATTGGCACGAGGATGCGCGAGAATGAAGTTGCCCAGTATTTGTTACAAAACCACGTATGATATCGCTTTACTCCTTTAAAGGGATGGGTTCACTACAAAATCACCTTGTTTTTATGCTTTAGTTTGATTGTACAAAGGTAAACTTAAACAAAGAGCATAAAAAAAGTTTCTTGAATTACTCCCTAGGGAAGATATTAGGTAAAAAGGGTGAGTATTGATCTATCTCGATAACGTGAGTAAACAAGATAAACTAGGGAAGCTAAGAGTTATGGCTGAAACACACTGTTTTGAGCAAAATAAACTGTAGTTTTCATCGTTTATTTTACTTAAAACAATGAAAAACAGTGTGTTTCAGCCATATCTCTTAGCTTCCCTAGTTTATCTTGTTTACTCACTCACGTTATCGGAAGATAGATCAATACTCACCCTTTTTGCCTAATATCTTCCCTAGGGAGTAATTCAAGAAACTTTTTTATGCTCTTTGTTTAAGTTTACCTTTGTACAATCAAACTAAAGCATAAAAACAAGGTGATTTTGTAGTGAGCCCATCCCTTTAATATTGGAACTGTGATTAATGCATACTATATACATTCTTTGAAAACACGTATTGCCTGCCCTTATGCGAATGTATTGGTTTACTTGTCACTTTGTGGAGTGTTAGCCATTGACAATGAAGCGTTGGAAGTTAAAAATATAAGAAACCTACGTCCTTTTGTACTAGCCTCAATCAAATAACCAAAACGGACACCTGATCCGTTAAGCTAACAAGGGCGACAAGCGTATCTATTAGTTACGCTTGCTTTGTATCTATCAGTTAATCCTTTTGTACTAAAGTACAGACATAACAATACTTAATTAAACTATAAATTATGACTCGCCTCAATCAAATTGCACTGATTTCTGACTCCGTTGCTTCGGACCCGCAGACTGGCCATCAGTGCGTGTATCAGTTGGAACTTGTCCGCTCGGAGTGTGTCCACCTTTAATAATAGTTTATTTGTTACAAGTAACTGTTGCGAGTGACGAGTAAGTAACTGGCAAATCACGAGCAAACTGTTAGTAATTGGTAGTAATTGACGATACGAAAACTGAACAAGTGAACCAAGTCGTCGTCGAGCAGTTTGTCATTTGGAACTCGTCGCCTACTGCTCATGACCTCTGCGGAACATGCCATAAGCAAACTTTGAAACTGTATTTCCACCCTTGAATAAAGGTGCACGCTCTTGCAGCTTAAGAGATTTATTTTATTATTAACAACACTCAAAAGACAGCCCTAATTGTAAGATACATCGCTTCACAACGCATCATGTAGACAAGTGAGCCAACTACAAAGACTAAGACCAAAAAAAGTAAAACCGGCTTAATTTGTCTAGTAAATTCTTCACAGTAGATATATGTTATCAACTTCAGATTGATTGGAATTTACAAGACTAAAAGACCGTGGGCGATCCCTCCTGGCCCTAGCCCGAAGACGTCGAGCAATTTGTCAGCTGGTACTCGTCGTCTGTGCTCAGGACTTCTGCGGAACATGTCATAAGCAAACCTTCTCCCTTGAATAAAAGATGCACGCTCTTGAAGCGTAAAAAAAAGAAAAAAAGATCACCTCTCTATCAGCCCTTAGCTGATCCGTCTCCAGCACCTCCACGTCAACGAGTAGAGAGGAGAAGTTCACTGAAGGAGAAGGTATTTGAAGAGGAACCTTTTCTGTTCAAAGTACTGACAGCTCCCGGTTTCTAGTGCTAAACCCTTGGAACCCTGCTTAAGGCCCAGTTAAAGTAAATTATTGAAGCAAGAATGACATACACAGTCAGCGTTATCATCATCGTTATCAGTCAGCATTATTATAAAAGATTATTGATTTTGTTAGTAAAAAGTAACCTTCAGAAGCGGCTTCCATGGCAGGCAATAGGTCGAGAACATTCTTCGTTTCTGGCAAATTCTCATTGACTGTTTTGGCCATTACTGACAGTAGATTGTGACCCGAAGGAAGACTGTGGGAACAAAACTAAATAATGAAAATTTAAAGGGATGTGATTGCATAAAAATTCGCCAGTAAAGAAAATACGAATTAAATAAAGCGGGACTTTTTTGGCTTCCGATTGAGCAGGATTTTGGTCCTAGAACCGAACTCTCGAACTTCTGGTTGAGGAGTAACCCACTACCACTGCACCAACCTGTATCAGCTGACTGGTTACTATTCCCTTGATCGCGTCAGCGTTAAAGTCTCCAGCCACCACGTTTCCCATAGCGACAGCGAGCGAGAGCAGAGACTGCCAGTCCTGCGAGGTTCGGAGTTGCTCGGCGGCCAGATGGAGAGTGCTGACAGCCTAGAGAAAGGGTACATGTTTATTGATCCGACCAGGTTTCAAAGCTCACAGTAAAGGAACAATTCAACTGATACTATTATATACTTTGTAGGTTTCTTGAAGACGGATTTCGCCACAAGAGCGTGCTCCCGGTTCAAAGCTTGCGACGTGTTTACAGAGGTCTTTGGCATAGTAGATTCAGTTTTGTTTGTTATACATATAATTCAGCACCTCAATGCACTTGTCCGCTTTGTCAGCAGCGGTGGCAATGTAAAGAAGTAGATGGAGTTTCTCTTCGAGGTGATTCACAGCGCCCAACTAAAAATTAGCATATTTAATTTTATTAACTACCATAATAAGAAGAATTTAAGCCACGCATTACAAATCGATATTGCCGATAAGTGGTACATACAAAAATGTCACAGTATGACGCTTGGTATGTCAAATGGTATGTGCATAATGCTATGCTATTATTTAACAATATAATTTTTTTGGTAATAACAAATCAACGTACATAAAAGATGTATAAAAAAATAAGAGGAATAGTCAGAGCACAATGTTACTTATAAAAACCAAACGGTTACCATAAATGCAAGCCGAATGTAAAACCTATTAAAAAATTGCATGTTTGTAAAAATAGCGTTTCATAAAATATATAAAATGTTGAGCGGAAAGCCTATTTTATTCTTGTACTGTGAAGGAAGTGTTATTGATAAAAATTCTAGTGAAAGAGACGCAAAAAGTATCAGAATAGTACCTGTACTATGAAGTCCTCATCAGGTCCTAAATTGATCTGATTTCGATCCAGAATAGTGGCAAATCTTCCACAATCGACTGAAGACGGGGCCACGGCAATAATACGGCGCAGGTCTTCAGCGGATAAGGCGCCAGTTAGACTAAAATACAGTGTTTATTCAAACGTAGACAAACAGTGCGAATGTGTTTAAGAACTAAGTACTAATTTAAACAGATCCAAGAAAGTAAAGGGCTAAACTCCTTTATTGCTTACGAACGTAAAAAGAATTCATACACATAGATTTTAATAAAGGACATTGACTTGGAACTTAGAAAAATATTTTCAGAAACATAAAGCATTAGTTAATATCTGTTAGTCAAGAAAGTCATGTCTTGTCAATTGAGCCTGATATACACACAAACACTTCTTTAGGATCCGATGATAAACTGGTCTACCGGAATTTAACCGAACAGGAAACGGACAGGATACTCTCGTGGGTTCGATACCCATCCCCATCAATACTTTTGCGATATGATATTCTAAAAATCCTTACTTTTCAATTGCGTCAACGACCTCAGCCGTGGGCCGGTTTAATTCCGCGCGCACCGCGGCGATAACGCTGCGGTGCGCTTCGGAGAGTATCTGCGGCTGCACATCAGACGAAGCGTCGAACAACGTTAGATCGATTTTCTTAAAGAAATAATTATTTAGGAACTAAATGAAAGGTTGAAGAACTAATCTAAAAGGAGTTTTGGCTTGTGTAAAGAAAAACTGATATGCTACTGACCGTTCAACCCTGGTTAGTACTTTGTGTTGTGAAACACAGTGTCTTAAAGCGGCATAACAACCGGTTTTTGAAACAGTTTGAAACGGAAACGAATCTGTGCCAATGCCTCTCTTCTCTCTCCGAGCTACATATGAAGCTCTACGCTTCTTACACATAGCAATATTTGTAGGTGATCTTCGTAATAAGGTCTAGTTATTTCATCCAAGTTTAAGTTGCCCATCGGAAAAGATAGCTTATCCTGTATTACATTGACAGGATATAATTATAGGATAAGCCCTCGGTAATCTCCTACGTTTTCTTTAATCCCAGGTGATTTCCTTTCATTCTAATCCAATTTCCCAACCCCGATAAGCTTATTAACCTCCGGCTCAACGAACGCGCAGTCCCGGTTTTTGTGGACATTTCTTATAATGACCACGAGGCGATTTAGCAGCTTTGAGAATAAAAAAAAACACGCTTAGGCTTAGCGAGCAAAGATAAACGGATAAATAAGCCTTGCGTAAATGCATAGAACAGTTTTTTTTAGCTGATAACTGGAACTTGAAAAAATTGGATAACGAAGCCGCTCTACTAAAGATTGGCACACGCGAACACTTATGGCTTGTACTTCAGCTATGATGGTGGAAAAAAACGAAGGGTAAAGGAGCATCATCTTCTTAAACATACCGAGACCATGTTCGCCGCACCAGCGCCAATCTTCTCGTATACCGTATTACTGATTTGCTCATGATTTAGAATGGTACAGTCGACTTTGTGACGGAGGTACCTAAAGTGTGGATAAATTGGGTTACGGTAGCGGGTCGGCGTTAAACAATGCCGATAACCGGTCAGAACCTAAGGGCTTCTTTTCTTCTGTTCACATCTGACGACAAGTTTATTTTCAAATGCTAGTGAATGGATAAATCGTCTTACTTCGATAAGCACTGAAATTACGTTTAGTTGAGAAATCTCGAAGCACACCGTCTAATTTTACAATCCGTGGGCCGGGCAAACCCCTACTGTAATTTAGCTATGAGGCCGCTAGTTCCTTAGCGACTATACACTACCTTGGTTGCAGGTTTTGCCCTGGTTTTACTGTGGGACCGGTTGTGCCTCTAGGCGATGTTTGTCTGCTGCCAGATGAAGCTGAAAATATCACTACTTGATAGCTAAAAAAAATGTTTTACAACTTGAACAAAAAAAGTGAATTTGAATCTACTGCAGTCTTTAACTACGGTAAACTACCTTTGCTACGGTAGAATATTGAGAAATAACGAAAAACTACATGAGTTTTTGCATGGAATGATGTTGTCATAGTGACATTGAAATTCAAGGTTCAAGGGCCTGACCTTTTCAAAGGCCTGACGCTTTCAAAGGCCTGACCCATTAAATCAGGAACACTGAAAATGTAACACAAACCTCTCTGAACAGAGCAAAGGAGGTCTTCCACTGAGGACATTTCACTCGATGAGACCACAGATGTTTCCATTACGTCTGTAGACATTTCGAGTGCTTCCGACTGAAAATAAGGCTTTCAAAGCGGTATAACAGCCGGTTTTTGAAACGTATGTTGGACACTTTATTCCCTTGGTACGCAACTAACTGCGCGATAGCGAGCGTTTTTTGAGTCTGATTATATTCATGCATGAAACACATGGGAATTATGCTGTTCAACATACGTTTCAAAATAGTCTGTTATATCGTCGTCTTTAATGTTGGAAACAGATAATATAAAGCTGGCACAACAAGTGAGGAATAGTCAAATCGAAATAATTGAGTTATAAAAGTCACGTATGAGCAAATGAGAATTTTTCTAGACACGGATCGAAAGAAGTATATTTTTGAACAGAGAAGTTTTTTGAACAGAGAAACCAACCTTAGCAGCGCTTTCCTGCTTTACAGTAGTCGCTTGCATGCTGTTATTGTTGTTGTTGGTCAGCGAATTGTTGTTTGCCGGCGTTGCCGACGCTGACTGCATCGCTGACGCGGGGCTCTTTGTCGCTGAGCCGACCGCGGATCCAGCGCCGCCAAACATTGAGAACGCGTTGAGACTGAAAGGTCTGAAATAGCTTATTATAGTTAAAGTGGAATGACCTCTTGTTTTTCTAACATCATTCGCATGTACTATTACTATATGCAAATTTGCTACGTCGTTGCTTTTGGTTTGCGAATACGGAAAGAGCACGCATTACAAATAATACATGGAAATATAGTTGTCCAGGTTTTTTTCAACAACCACATATAATACCGCTTTAAAGAAAGAGCTATGAGAGTTTAGTTGTTTAGTCCAGACCCTAACTTTTGTAACAATGTAATTTTCAGGTACAACTGAAAAAGCAGCATAAAAAATGAATCTTCGCCGACTTAATACTTTATTAGTTTCTATGAAGAAATCTACACAATATCTGACGATTATTGTTTAATTTATATCGTTTAACAAGTGACTCAAAGAACACTCATTTTTGCATTGGCCCAAATCTGTAACAAGAAAACCAAAAAAATAATAATGGATACGCCCGGGGTACTAATCCTACACCTAAAGTGGAAATGTAACATAACTGCTAAATATCATAAAAATAATTAGATAACTCTACTTTTGAAAAACGCTGTGTTATTTATGTGGCGGTCTTTGATACAAACATAAATATCAATGATACAGTAGTTTTTACACCGACTAGGCTAGTCAGGTTGTAATTAAACAGAAAGTAAACAATATTAGTTTATTATACAAAATAATGGACTATTATTGAAGTATAATATTTATTATATATAATTAAGAAAACCATTCATGATTGCTTATTTGTTCCATTGAGGGCTCACGTCTCGATTTAAAGATGCGGATACAAACTCCAATTTCAAATGTTTCAATTGCCTGCAATTACAACCTTGCCGCCAATTGCACACTTGAAATTGATCTTTGATCCGCGCGGGAAAAGTTGAGGTAAGGCACCAAATGTGCCTACCCATTCAGTTTTGTGAGAGAGTGAAGGAGTGGCATCTCGAAGTAAGGGGTTACCCTTGGGCCTTGGGTCGTACATACGCAAAGATAGAAACCATTTCAAAAAGCGTAGCATTCCTTCGATGCAATAACTAGAAGAACCTCTAGTTAACCTGTGTATATTTTGCTCACCCGCGGGCGGGCGGGCCCATGAATGGTTTTCTTAATTATATATAATAAATATTATACTTCAATAATAGTCCATTATTTTGTATAATAAACTATTATATTCATTAAGGAAACCATTCATGATTGCTAGTTCAAAGATGTAAAACCGGGATAGGGTGAGCATAGTTTCAAGCTAGCTTGAGTATCCAAAGACTCGCAAAGATGTCTAAATAGGCCGTCTAAACAGCGTTAGACTGCCCAAGCCCTACTTAAGCCAACTATCGCACCATCCAAACATACGGTGTACGTGTTGGCAATATCACACGATATAAACGAAGTGCCTCGGTTGCTTTATTTCTTGTTCTAGTCTTTAGAACACGATATCAACTAGATACTAGATTTTGTTAAGCAACTATGGGCACGTGTCTGTACGTAAAGGTGTTTTCATTAGGACACGTAGCTTCCTAACGGACAGAGGCGCAACAGAGTCCTGGCAAGGATAGGTTCGACGACGGTAAGAAAGCGCCGTGCTTTCTCTTCTATCGACCAAAAACGGAGTAGTAATTCTCCCGTACTCTCGGCATTAAGTAGAACGGGGACACATCCTTATAACCTAGGACTGCTAAGGAACGCCAATCGGTGTGAATAGTGAATGTGAAACGAGCATTATGCGAATTAGCTGTAGTACAACATTGGGGCATTGTTTTGAGGAGGCATAATGGTGGTAATGGAATGACTTGGATTCTCACACATACACCTGCCCATTACTTTGTACGGCTACGTCTTTGACTTGTGCGTTAATGTTAGTCTATAAAAGTAACTGTATTTTGCAAGAGAATGCTTCAACTGTTACTATACTATGTTGCTATGGGCAATTCGCATCCAGATGAGCAATGACACGCCCTTGGTTCTCCGCTCGTCTTGCACAGTAAGACCTAATTCACTGATTTAGTAAAGAGGCATCGCCTCCTGACCTCGCACAGCTTGTGCAGCGTGTAGTTTTTGGGTACTAACTAAACACATGTAAAGTATTGTACATATGGCGAAGGATGTTCATCCATATAGAAATAGATGGTTTGCGCAATGATTTACGCAGATTGACTGACTGACTGCCTAAGGTTAACCTTAGGTTAACTAATGATATAACTATAACTATGCTGGACCGCAACCTCTCTTGCATAGATCGAACATGAATTCTGCATTCCATTCGCGTAGTTTCAACATGAAATCTTGAGGAAATACCCGACCGAGTAAAACTTAGGGACAATGTTTATATATATTTGTGTACTTGAGGGAAATGCATCACAGTCGCACTGAATGACTGCTTATGGTTAATAATGCGCATTTCTGTTTTCCACTACGTAGGCATCCTCTAAGGACTGTTTCAGTTGACCACGTGTGCGCGCGACAACGTTCCATGATACTTGGCGCGGTCTTTTCCAGTGGAGGATTAGCTGTATCGCATTTCCCTTTTTTTCGAATATGCGACGCATATGTCGAAAAATAGGAACACGATTCTCAATGCGAGAGTATCTACAACTCTACACTAATGCGAAGTGCAACAATACTCCAACCCGCAAAGTGCAACAATACTCCAATCTGACGGAAGTACTGGCGCCTGCGTTCTATATAGTTCTGCGTGCGGCGCTGACTGGCGCTTGGCGTTATACCTAATTCTGCTCGCGGCGATGCCTGGCGTTCGGTAGTTATACTATGATTTAGATTTCCGCGAAAACGAGTGTTTTGGCTACCTGCGTAAGGGCAGTAACGCTGTGCGTTAGCTACTCGCACACGGACCAAGTGTTGCATCTTGGCATAGGCCTTCACTCATGATGTATTGATAACAGTAACAATGTAACCGCGTCAGAGAAGGGTAGCTCGTAGAGGGAGCTGCGCACTGGGGTTTTACAATAGTTTTTTATATTCTTGAGGCGGAGGCCCTGGAATATTGCTTGCTCAATGTGATAAGCAAGAGGGTGTGAATTTTGTTTACGACCAAAAAGGCACATCACAACCAGAAAGCTTAAGCCTTTCAAATTTTCATTCTTTCTTACAGCCTTGCAGTGAAAAGTGACCGAATATTGCGGCAAAATATATGACATTGCTTTAAAATGCGCAGTGATGTGGCATGATTCGAGTCCATGACATGAATCGGTTGCCTAGGCCTCGTCTGACCTTCTGCACAAGTCTTGGCCACTTCCATGCTCATGCAACACCGCTTCAACGTTCACTCCGGTACTAACTAGCATTCCTCTAGAGAGTCTAGCAAACTGGCACATCTAGCGGATTCGTAACTCTGAACTGATTTGATTTCAAATTGCCGGTTGAAGATTGTACTGTATAGGGTATTATCGCAAATTCGATGAACCTCGTGATTCAACTGTTAGTCTAAAGACTCCTGTGCACGCTCTTTATCTGCCGCTGTCTTACAAAAAAGAGAGTCGAAGAGCGGAACAAGCGGCGGCACGTAACACTCGAAATAGTTGGAGATTCAAATAACGTTGTATTTCAACGCCACTCTGCCATGAGTTGCATGAAGTGAACATGTACGGAAGTAGCAGCTATACACAAGGCCAACGCGGTCAATGTTTGGTCTTACCATTAGCCAAAACGTTTAAGTGACAACACTGTTCAGGTAAAAGGGTTTGTAAACCATTAGAGATCATGTACTAGGTTTACGACGGTTCCTTTAGCGCAAGGGTTAGGCATTGCTTGCTTCATAAACTGTTGGATTTCATGGATTTCTCTACAACGGACATGTGTTACTCCAACAAACTGATTGTACCGATAAGCCAAGCTGTGCATTGCTTGCTTACTAAGAGAGAATCGACATACATTCAATGTGATTCTGGCCTTCTCAACAAGTCATCAATACCTGAGGAGTTCCACGTACAGACATATGAACAAGCATAAATCACCCCCTCCCTCTTTTTCAGAAAACTAGAGGTTTCCAAGGTTTTATGTATTGTCCTACTGAGGGACTGGGGCTTGACTGTTCCAGAGTTATAGCTGAAACACGGAGTTATATGAAACCGATGCATGCATAAGACTTATATGGCGTATATGACGGCCCCGGCCTGGCTCATACAGGCAAATAACGCTTTCATAAAATTGAAGAGCAGGGCCTTGAACTTTGATTGAAAAAAGCGTAACGGACGGCTTTGTTCTATAGACCTTCTCACTACTGCCAATAACGACTCATATTCGTGTGCAATTCTTTCGTCGAAACCCGGTTACTTTAGTTATCAACTAAACAACGCTAAAACGTTCAGTAAGGGCACTATTGCGTATGCGGCAAGGGCAAGGGCGCTAATAACATGGCCTGCGTCTGCGTGTGGCTGGGAACCTGCTCTTACCAGTCGAAACAGAGCAGGATGTAAGCAGGGGTACCCTTTTCAAACCACGGCGCTTCACTCATATCCATATGAATCAGTGCGAGTGGGTCCGCTTGATTATGAAGCGTTTGTTGACCAGCTTAGAGAAAAAGCATACGTACACCCCTTTTGCAAATGGGTAAGCTTCCCTAGTCCTAGTACGAGGAATTGCGTCATACTCGAAGCTATCGTTATGTTTGCAATGTTGTGTGCAGCGTGAATGCCTGCAATCCGTTATTTTCTACCGCGCACTCGCGCTGGCCTGTATCATAAGGGAGCATATTCTGCGTAGGCCACTCGTGGATGCGAGGGGGGGGAGGTTTCCTCAACGCTTCCCCAACGTGGCCCATGACAACAGTGTTGTACTCACAAGCTGGGCCACCTTACCACCGGAGCAAACCTCATGTTTTACTTACTTCGGGCCACATGTAACAAGATCGCTCCTTACCGGCCTAACTGCTACCGGCTGAACCACGGGGCCACCGGCCTATCTGTCCCATGCAAACTCGCTGCCCTTGTGCTAGACGCACATAAGTTACCCAAATAGACCCTGCAGTCTTTAGTGCAGCGGCACCGTATGGGCGTTGTGGCAAATTATACAACACTTCTAATTAGACATTCTAGCCTCCATTAGAGAAGTGGAAAAAATGCGGCTCATCCGCGGTGGCAAGTTTTACATTCGGGTGTCAACAGGAGCATGATCTACCTGGGGTGGCTTATTTACGCCTCTTTGCATAGAGAGGTATTTCGCATATAGCAGCGCAACTCGAGATTGTTAATATGCCAATCAATACCTACCACGTTGATCTGCATATTACCAAACTCAGGTTCATAGCGCTGATGGATTGTTCTAATCCCGAATTTTAGGTGGTACTGTATTAACTAATTCTTACCAAAATTAATTAACACATTACCAAATCGGGATTACAACATTCCAAAATGCGATGAATTGGGACCAGCAGGCACCTCCTGGTGGACGCATAAAGGTCAACAACGGTTGCAAAAAGTTTGTGGATGTGAGGGGTCGAACCTCTTGCAGCTCCGAGCTGCACACAAACAAACCGTGTCCAATTCAGCCAGCCAACAGCATATCGCTGTGTAAGTGGGTCCTGACACCGCACTTATGAGGCAATTTAGTGGGCATCCGCCCGCCTCAGCTTCTCAACACGTATCGAAACGTGGAGAAATAGTCTCTGAACGGAGACTCTTCGCCAAACCATATGGCGGAAAATGAGCGTGGACAGTTGAAGTGAAGTCGCCAAGCCATCCGCGGCTTGTTTGGGACCAATCCCCGGACTTCCTATCCGACCGCTCGACGTGAGCTCTCGAAACAAAACTGAATGGGTAGGCACATTTGGTGCCTTACCTCAACTTTTCCCGCGCGGATCAAAGATCAATTTCAAGTGTGCAATTGGCGGCAAGGTTGTAATTGCAGGCAATTGAAACATTTGAAATTGGAGTTTGTATCCGCATCTTTAAATCGAGACGTGAGCCCTCAATGGAACAAATAAGCAATCATGAATGGTTTCCTTAATGAATATAAAGAACAAGTGAAAGCATAAAGGAGAGACAAGTCACTCCAAAGCTCGACTACGGTACTTTTTGCGTGACTATAGTAAGACATAACATGTAAGAGTAGTAAGGATAATGAGGTAGTACTGTATAAAGGTGTCGTTAAGGCGTTTCAAATAAGGCTACGGTAGTCTTAATTACCACTAGTGGTAAGGTAAAACGTAGTAAGGAAAGAATTTAAAAGAAAGACTACGGTATAAGTTTTGGGCCGACTAAGGTAGTAGACAGTAACCTCGTTGATTTGTATGCAGGCCTTGTTACGTCTTCAACCATGCGGCCATGTCTGTTTTTGCAATTTATACCCTTCCTACGATTTGCGTAATAGGCTCTTTTGAAGGAACGCAGGGTGATTTACTCGGATATGCTGACAAAGAGAATTACCCCCGATGGACTATTGCTTACAATTCAGATCTCTAGATAATAAAAAGTACTTGAATAAAACACAATAATATTATGGGGAATCTGCAAGGCCTCACAGTTGGGTTTACCAAATTTTTTTTTTGAATGCCTAGGACACTTAGAAGTAATGGCCATTTTGACCCGCGTTTTAATGTGTTAATAAATATTTAAAATTATTTACTAACATAAACAGAAAAATCATGTTTATAATAAATGTAAAGTATGGAACTAGTATCAATGAGAGCTATACTGATGTCAAAATGCTCTTATAGCCAGACTTTAGCAGGTAATTTAGCATCAAGAAGTAGACACATACTCATACAAAACACAATGTAGTAACCGAAATAATAACAAACATGCTGGACATAAATTTAATAATGCAACGGCTCTATTTGGGGTCTCCAAGTCTGCCAAAAACCGTGCGTTTTTCTCCCAAATCTACCGTATACTGGAACTAATCGTGAAGATTTAACATGGAAAATTACAAAAACATCTCGTGCAGTTCCAAAATACGGTAGATTTGCTTGAAAACCCGTTTAAGCTAATACTTGGAATATAATACAACGTCACACTATTATGTAAGCTTTATGTCGTCAGCAGTCAGCAATAGGAATTATCATAGCAATAATCGTAATCTACTCTAGAAGATATTTTGCGGAAAGCAAGTTTCCCAGAGATTAACGCCTCATTGCACTATTGCAGCGTCACAACTCTAAATATAGACCACATAAACCCCCCATAATAATACGTGCGTAACCACGTCTGCGCTGTCTAAATTTGCATACTATCTCACCACTCTCTAAACACTGAAACACGTGGAAATTAACGATATTACTGTAAAATCAGCAAACCGGAAACTATATATATATATATTCACTTGCGTAACGGGCAAAATGCTGATAATAAATTGATGAAAAATGTTTAATGCCGTGCAAGTATTTTTGAAATGTATGCTAAATATTCTTCAATTGTCACATAAAAACTTGGCCTAGAGAACCAAAATGAAGGGGCCGTATCTTAGCTAGCTTTATTGGTTAGTCAATATGCTCAAATATTTTTTCCTGAATCAAAATCGTGATCTAGTTATACAAAGGTTTATTGAGGATCTGCAATTAACACATCTCAAAAGGTGACCCTAAGATGTATTTTAGTAGTTGTGGTATTATTAATCTTGTAGTTAGAAATGCTTCAAGAATTGATGAAATAATGAATGAAACCTGCAAACTGCAATTTATTTCCATTTCACTACGTACTACTACTACAAGCTGAACAATTACTTCCTCATGGATAGATAGGGGAAAGCGTAAAACTAATCTGGATGCATAATAATATGACTTATATGAACATGAGCTGTTGGGGGAGATATATTCATATTTTTTTCATATTAAAGTTCGTTTCGTTTCGGTAAGAAGTTTCTAATTAGGGCAAAATCGTACTTGCAGTGGTGCAATACAATTTATTAATCTGCTAAGGCACTTCACTAAAAATCTAAAACAACATTTGATAATTTATTCGGGGTCATATTACATACAATTTTTCCAGATTATGCTTGTGAAAAAGCTTGTGACAAGGCTAGGTTTAAGAATTCTTACAATAAAAAAACATTCCATAGCGCCAAGCATCAAGAAAGGATTTCTTCTTAAGATTTTATTATTTGATTAATACCAACCCGTTCATTTGCAGAAAGTCAACCGGTCTTTGTGCAGCAAGGGCTGCAGACACCGCAGCTATTTGCGATGCATCAGAAGTTGCGACGGATGGAGCGGCGGAGGTGCGGCGATTAACTGTCTGAAAGCGGAAAGATGTTGTTTATCTTGTGAGAATGCTTCTGTCAAACGTCAGTACTCTTCTTTTTTTGCAATAATAATTCATTGATTTATTGACACAAGAACAGGAACACAGTCACAAAAACTCTTACAGCTCTACCAGAAATTGTGTACTGCCACATACGTTTCGTCAGTAAGATAAAGTTTCGTTCAGGAAACTGAGCTATTCGCTCTGTTTGAGGTTGAAAGGGCTAAATGACACAAACACCCGGGACCCGACGGCCCCTATGACGCCTGCGGGCCCGGCGAGGCCTGAATGCCGTCTCTCCATGAAGGCGCCCGCAGTCGTTGAGGCGTCGCAGGATGGAGGTGCGATGCTTACGTTGGATATCGACGCTCCACTGACACTCCGCGAAGATGTCAAGAGGAAGGTCTTCTATTAACAGCGAAGGAAAGTTCAATCAAAGTTCCTCTATCAGTTTCCTCGCATACGTCGTCCTGAGGCCATATACCATATACGCCACTAAATTTCCCATGGGGAATTCCCCGTCTTTTTCTCTGCGTGTCTCACATTAGAATGCTATTTTCCGTGCCCAGGGACTATTTTCCCGAGGAAATAGAGTGGTGAATATGGTATGGCAAGAAAGTAGGGTCATTGTAAAATGGTTCACCAACCTGGCTGGCCCTCCTTCCCGAAGTATTCGATGAATTTGGGGATCCCGGCGATGTTCGTCCGTGCATCGGACGACCGCGACCACGAACTGGAAAGGAATAAACTAGTTAAGACGGTTTGCACACTTTATTCTTATTTATTACTAATTGTGGGCTTGTGGGTTTATTCTGTGGTCCATGTATGACTGCAAACCCTTTTTCTTCAATAAACCCCATGGACAGCTTCTCTAAAAGCTCACGGATTTAGAGAATTGCGAAAAATGTACCAAAATAAGTAATGAAATGAAATAAACTGATCAGCTTAAGTCATATTTAAACCGGATAATTGGAAAGCATGTAATTGGAATCACAATAATAATTCATTTGGAAAGGCCGGTTGAAGATTACCTGCAAAAGATGGGTAAAGGAGAGATAGTAAAAGAGAGGTTGAGAGCTATGAGAGAGAGAGAGAGAGAGAGAGAGAGAGAGAGAGAGAGAGAGAGAGAGAGAGAGGAGAGAGAGAGGAGAGAGAGAGAGAGAGGAGAGAGAGAGAGAGAGAAGAAGATAGACGGAAATATGGTAGAGAGAAGAGAGAGAGAGAGAGAGAGAGAGAGAGCGATATTAGGAAAAGAGAGAGAGAGAAAAGAAGAAGACGAAGGAAGTATGGTAGAGAGAGAATGAGGGAAAAGGGCGGAGTTTAGAAAAATATCCAGTTAGAGAGAGGAACACATTGAGAAAAGAGAGCGATATATTAGGGAAAGAGAGAGAGAGAGAGAGAGAGAGAGAAAGAGAGAGAGACAGAGAGAGAGAGCTAATGTTAAACCCTTTACATTCAGAAACTAATAGAATACAACATTCGGAATTGAATGGCTATCCGTGCACTTTCCAACTGTATATGTCGAAACTAAACTAACATTGTGAAAGTAGTTTAATAACGCTTTTTTCCATATCAGATAGACTAAACAATTGAGCCACTTTTTCGCAGCCACGCTTTAATTATCCGGGAATTTTATCACAGAAGAATTGTGGAAAATCTTTCTTATGCGAGCCAGAGTCATGAATGTTCATTTACATCTCCTCTAATCCCACAAGAGTCGCAAGAACACACAACTCGATTTCTGAGGCGCGCAGGTCGTCCAGACTTTGCCGCACGATATGTGGTGTGTGCGCATATTTTTCCGCGTAGTTGAGTGTGCGCGCGCACTTTCCCGCATGGTTTTGTTGTCACGTCGCACACGCGGGAAAGTCTGCAGTGCACTGCGCGGGGGAGGGGGGACCACAGCTCTGCCCTCACCGCCGCAAGGACACCATTTCAGCACCAATGTTCACAAATTTATAGGAGAGCATGTACTACATAACATGTTCGCGAAGAAGAAACTACAGCGCAAACTAATCTTATTATACAGAGAAGAGCGGTTTATTTGTCCTCGTGTCAGAAACGAAATCCATACTATTTCAAGGATTTGATATAAGGTATAAGCAGTCCAACTTTTTGCAACTCCAAAATAAGCAAAATGAGTATCAGTACCTTAATTAAAGACAATATGTTTCAGCCGTTTCATTTAAGTATGCAAATTTTTGTGAGGCTGTGAAGTATCGCCAGTACAATAGTCGCCTCAGGTCGCCTCATGCGGGGATAGCGGTCTGGTGTTCAAATAAATATGCATTCATCATAAACTAACCATTCGGAAAGCACATCTTCATATACTCTTCCACCTGTGCCGCGTACTTGTCCATATAGCTGATGGGTTCGCCCTGAACAATTTATATAAAATAAAATTTTAGCTCGATGCCCCTTCAACGCGAAACTTTGATGGTGCCCGGCGTTTCACCTCTTATTCTCAAAAGTTAAAAATCCAAGTACAGTATGCAAGTGCAAATAAGTAGAAAAAATACCGCAGTTACTTGCATACACTACATGGGGACACAGGGTCCAGCATGCCTACGTTCGCGGGTGCGCAGCGCACGCACCGCCAGCCGCGTTCGCCCCCTACTTTTGGTTGGCGTCGAGTACGAATACGGTTCACAAGATTGTTACAACAAATTAGGGTGGTCTGGAACATATTCAGGACTCAGATTATGTGAAAATGTCACTGCTCTTCTCGGATGAAATTATAAATTATAACAACCTTGTGAAACGTATCCTCGAGAAACGCCAGTCGTGAAGCGCACAGCCAGCCAGCCGCGCAGTGCACGCTGGCTGCGGGAGCGCTGCGCTTTTGAGGACCAGAGACTTTTCAAAAATCGGATGTTAAACCGCTTCGAAATAATGATACCATAACTCACTGCAAGTCCATGTAATGAAACCATGTGCGATTTCACATTGTTCTTCGAATAAGTGGACGTGAAGTCACAGGAAGGACACTGAACAAAGAAATATTGCATTTTTAATTCAGGAATTTGTAGTTTGTAGATTGGTCAAACCATGCTACTTACAATTAGCTGTATACTCGGTGTCCCTCGAAAAAGATACCCCAACACTTTCATAATTCATCCGACTGATATTTCCTTCACAAAAGTTTTCAAGAAGTAAATCTGGAAGTGCAATTCTAAAAGTCACCTGAAACATTGGTTTTGCCACATGGCACTGCCTGATGTGACAGGGAAGTTTAGAAGAATGCACATCCTTCTGACAGATTACGCACCATTGGAAGGTACACGGGTAGGACTGAAATAGGAATTAGGTAACTGATAACTAGATCGAGAATGAAAAAGCAGTTGGCTGACTGAGTGATATATAGGCAATTAGAAACGCAGTGGTAATATGCACACGAGTGGCTGACTGATACTTGGAAGAAAAACAAACGGTTTTCGGGACGAAAACCCATTTAGATACAATTAGCATAAAGAACTGGCGTACCCGTTTCCTCTCTTGCTGTTGCGGAGGCGCAGCAACATTTTGATGTGCTTGTTGAAGCGCAACTGCCGCTGATCGTTGTTGTGCAGCAATCGCTGCGGCCTGAAACTTTTTTTTTTTGACAATTTGTCTTTAAAGGGGCTGTATCAGTTGATCGACACATTGTCTTACAAAATAAATGAATTTTGATCCTTTGACGTAATTATTCATTATTTTCATTTTTTACGTACTAAGAAATGAAAGGAAAGTGAAATACTCACATGAATAACAACTTGAGAAAAAAATATTGTATAACTCCAATTTTATGGTTGTTTGTGCCTTGATTCGTCATTTTTTTCGTCATTCCTGTTATTGACACGGCTTGTAGGATACCATGAAGATACGGTCCGGCTGTCGCATGCATGCCGAACCCCGAATGCTTACGACGCTGGGAGTCGAACCTCGACCTCTGGATTGAGAGTCGGGCTGCCTAACCGCTAGGCCATCCGCGCTACCCGCAAGCCCATCCGTCATATAATTGTTCAATAAAATATAATAATTCTCTAACCTGTTGTGCCTGAATTATTTGTCCCAATTGGAGCAGTGCAGCGGCTTCATTCAGATTCAACAACGGTGAAGGTGCTATGTTTGCGGCCGCTTCCTGAATAAATATATATTGCAGAACAACACATTTTAAAGGAATGAAGTCATCCCAAATTGGTCTATTTCCTTGTCAGGAAAGACATATAATTATGATGTTCCGAGTTCCACAACAATGACAGACAACCCAGTTAAACACTTATGTTTAGCTTCCAGTTCTTCTAATTAGCTACGAAGTAAACATTTTGGCTCCGATAGACGGTTATATTGAATATTCGGAGGTTTCGTTTCTCCCAGTTACGCAAACATTATTTTAGATTAGCTAGACGAAGCGAGCTTCGCGCAATTACCGCGAAGAAAACAGGTGCGGCGAACCCCCCATGGTGCGTGTAAGCTGTGTAGTTCCAAGTAGCGCACCTGCGTCTCACATGAGCAGCACTAACACGTACCGCATAGTGGCTACGCGGAGTTTTATAAGTGGCGTACCTTGCGCTTGTTTTGCAGAATCATTATATATTACTAAATGTTCAAATACGGCTCACGTAAACAAAGTTGTACTACATTTTTCTATGACAACGCTCCAGGTTTTCGCAATTCTGATACGGAAAACCGTATTTCGTACTGTATCGAACTGTGGAAGTTATTGGCAAAACAAGATGCCCAGATATACATGAACGGTGGCAAAACCACGGGGCATTTGTGAGACAATAGCCTCTGACCTGCATGAAAGTCTGGTCCGCTTGATCTTCCATGAAATTGCCTCCTAGGGCCCATGCCTAGGCCTAGGGGCACATTGACTGTTAAAGATTAAAGGGGCAGACCCATCAAAGGAAACCTATATTTACGATATGTACATAGTGATTATAAAGCATTTTTATTACAATATATACAAACCAAATTTCACCCACATTCACCCTGGGAAACTTTTTCCGATGCGCTCATCATATACTGTATATTCATACCGAAGATTTCAAAGCTGTATATGCAAATTTTGCTCGCATTATAATTTCGTAATAAAAATACTTTATAATCACTATGAACGTATCGTAAATATAATATAGGTTTAAAGGGTTGTTGGCTACAGTATGCGGTTTTCGCTATCATAATTGCAAAACCCGTAGTTTTATCGCCGAAAAAATCATATTATATTTTTACGTAGGTCTGAGCCTTCAATAAATTCATAAACTTCTCTCACTTTCGAAATATTTCTTTCGAAGTTGAATAGCACAAATCAACACTCAATCAAATCTGTCATAAGATTTCCGGAATTTTGCTAGGAACGGATATTACGATAACACAATGGTTACGTAAAAAAGTACTAAAAGATAAATAAAATAAATTAAGAGAGGACAACAATATTTGCACGATCTTTGAGTAAGAGGATAAACGAAATAATAGCCAAACTAAAAAAATGCTAGAAAACAAAAAGTTACGGAATTATTTAGAACCAGACCAGATGGCCATCGCCACTTGAGGCGACTACGCAGGCGCTCCTACTAAAATGATCATACTGCGTACTCATATGAGACGTCTGAAACTTATCTTCCAAATTTGTAATAAAATTCATTTATGTTATTTTGAAGAGTTGCGAAAGGGACTACTTATACCAAACGCCTGAAACGTAGCAAAATGTTTCGTTCACAGTTCACACAAACAAAAAAGTAACCTCTTCTCCTTTATTTATATGTTCATTTGCATAAGCAGCATAAGAATACTAGTATACTTGATGCGTTTCAAAAACCGGCCAGTCTTTCGCTTTAAAGTTGCAGAGCACAGAAATTATCATTATGTCCACGATACATAATATCGAACCTAACATAGCGTTTACGCGGGATTACGGCACATACCCACTAGTTATCCAGTACGCAGTCTTTCTTTTAAAATTAGTGCAACATTATTTTTTTAACCCGTGTAAAAAGACGTGTCTCATGTCTGGTTAAAGGAGGAGGCCCACGAGACTTAGGTGTTCTATTTCTTTCCTTTTATAGAAAGATGATAGACTGAGCTTCCAATAAATATCATAGTTTAACTTGAATGAATTAATCAATATAAAGCATTTGAATTATCAATTTTTTTTTAATCGTATTATCAAAATTAGACTGTAAATTTCAACGGTGAACATGCAAATTTACAAATCGTTTTTCAATCAAATATACATTTGCATGTTCGTACAGTCTAATTTGAAAATACGATAATTTTTTGATAGAATTTAAATGCTTTATATTGATTAATCCCTTCAAACTCAACAATTGCGCTTTATAAGCACGTGTAATGGAAGCTCTCACCATCGCTCGATAAAAGTAAAGAAATAGAAAACTTACTTTTCGCGAGCAACATCTTCTACCGCACTTACGCATAACATAACTTAAAGCACAACGTACTTACGTACTCCTCGCGTTGAGCCACTTCGATTTAACATGATAATAATTTGTATTTTTATATGAAAACTCTCTAGTGGCCCCAACCCTTTAAAAAATTAATTCCCCGTCACATTCATATCTGCCCTTATTTGTAAAAGCTTACAGAGGGAAAAAGCAATAAATGTTGGCCAAAATTAAGCACAAATTTGCTTATAATTCAGGTATTATATACATCATTGAGAGAGAAATTTACACGTGGATACACTTTCATGCCATTTATCCTTAATTAAATAGCGTTCAGACGGTAATTGAGGATGACAAAAGAGCGTGATTATGGTGATAATGATATCAGAAACATTATTTGGGACATAGATTAGCCACTCAACGAAAAGACCCAGCTTGGGCTAATACACTCAGAAAACGTGCAGTAATTACACATAGAGTCATCATCGTTCATTATGCCATTTGCATAGAAGAGTCACGGTGAGATCAAACATGTAACTGATTATCTGCAGAATGTGCTACTTTTGCACCCACTAAAGCGTAAGATCACGTAGTCTGTGAAGAGCATACTGGTCAACTGCATTCCCATGTAGAGTTTGCAAACAAATCTGCTATTATAGATGTACCCTTCCAACATTGCACAGAGAATACAAGGAATACAGTTCATGTTTCAAATACAACCGGACCCGAAAGGTTAACATTATTCAACGCGCAATCGCAAAGCAAAAGTAGTAACAACAGTTGTTGTTCCACACTACATGATGTTAAAATTAAAGCGAAATAGCGGCCGGTTTTTTGAAATGCATCGCGGACAACTGAATTCTTACGTATTTAAGCTAATTTGCTCGAATTTCGCTCAATTTTTTATTCTAATTTATGTTCATTTGGATATGCCGCATAGGAATACTGTTGTACCCGATGCGTTGCAAAAACCGGCCGCTATTTCGCTTTAACACATTTTAATCAAAACACATTTCCAGATGCACAAGAAGAAATAGTGAACTTCATGAATGCATTGGCATAGAGTAACGGAATACATAATCATACCGTAAACGGCGATCGGCTGAGCAGCGCGGGTGCGGTAGCGGTCGACGGTCCTGGCCTGGGGACCAGCAGTGTAGGCAAAAATGGCAAGGGTGATAGAGGGGGTACGACAGTTACAGGTGGCATAACCAGGGAAGAAGACATGGCTGTTGGGGGCTCCGGTATGAGGCCTGATGCTACCTCTGGGCTAGGCACCGAAACAGAAATGAGTGGTATCGACAAGGGTGCAGGTAGGGTCGCCCGCGGGGGTGTCGTTGTGTCAGGTGTGCCTCCAGGGCGCCGGCATGCTTCATCCGGCGCGTTTACACCAGACTGATGATCCAGATCTTCGTTTTGCTGGAGCGAGCTTGTATTTCACGATTATAGCTGATTCCAAAAACAGTAAGCAAAATAGGGCCACTTATATAAAGGTAATATGCACGAATAAGTATTAAAACCGAATACGTCTAGTAAATACTAGGAAAGTAAGACGAGTAATGAACAACGAGTTGTTCCTAGAGGATTTTGTGTGCAATTAGTACGAGTGGTTTCACTAATTTGTTGGATACTTATTGCGGATTGCGTTAGGCCGTCAACAATACATGTAAGCTGTACTCGTAAATATTACACAAATTAGCAAATGTTCCTCGAACAGTAGCAACAACCGTTCAAGGCGTAACTACGGTAGCTCGAGCGTAAAAGTGGAGTACAAAGTAATGTAGTGGCTCGAGTTGGGATACGCGGAGTTCCCAAGCGAAACAAACAAGTGTTGAATGAGAAGTTAGAAACTTCTTTGTGTGAAACTCTGCGTCACATATCTCTAACTAATCTTTTCCCTCTTTTTCTCTGCGCTCTCTTCCTAATAGGGTGAAGTTAAACATCTCGGAGGGATGATCTATGTGAAGATTAACAGTAATCAGGGAAAGTAAGGTGTTATGGGAGAAATAGAGAGAGAGAGAGAGAGAGAGAGAGAAAGATGGAGAGAGAGAGAGAGAGAGGAGGAACAGAGAAGGAGGAGGAAAGGGAGGGAGGGTAGTAGGATAAAAATGTTATTGAATATCGGTTACTGATTGTTCAAACTTATGCTACGAACAGTAAATTACGTCGAAAGGATATAGTTGCTCTTAAACTTTAATCATGTCGAATTCTGAAAATCACATTCAAGTCTGTTTTTTCTGATTTTCCGAGTCAATAACAGTGTCTCCTCCTCAGGGCCAATCAGCCAATTACTTCTGTTTAAATCGGAAGCCATCTATTGACAAATCTCTAATCGGATTAGATTCAATGAAAAAAATGTGCAAAAAAAGACAATTTTACAAGTTCCAGAGCACATTTGCAAGTTGGTTAAAAGGCACTCGAAAACAACTATCATACTGTAGAGAATACCCGTTGTTCCCGAGAAAGTTTCAGTTTTATGCCGTATTTAAATTATTCCGCTGGCTCAACAGTTTTAGCTAATCAGCACGTAGTATCTTATTATATAAATGAGAAGAGTTTACTTGGTCTTTGTTTGTGTGAACGAAACGAAAATTAGAATATCTAAGAGGCTATAGAAGGAAAATCGGAGCCCAGTGTTGAGCAAGCGGAATCGAACCTTATTTCATGATTTTTCAAGATACGTTGCAAACGTTTCACACAAGTGTGCTCACTTTTCCTGCATATTAAACACCAGCCGTTCGAAGAGCCCTACAGGCTCTTCTCCGACTGGAGGAATTATCCTTGTCATAAGCTAGCATAGCTCAGCAGGTAGAGCGTTGGACTGTGAAGCGAGAGATTGGGTGCTGCCGTGGGTTCGAATACCGCCAGCGGCAAAGATTTTGTATGTTCCCATTCGATTGTGAATAGAAAATTTTCTTTATGAAAGGATTTCGTTGCGTGCATACAAACAAAAGACCAAGTAAACTCTTCTCCTTTATATAATAAGATTGAAAGTCGCCTCAGGCGGCGATAGCCGTCTGGTATTATATATCCCAGCCAACACGATTTCTAATTGTAAGTAACTTTGCGCCTTTAAAGGGACAGGCCCACGAGAAAGTTTTCCTCAATTTACTTGCACAGAATGTCCGGAATTTCAGAAATTCCAAATAATTTTTGAAGTGATTCAAAACAAAATACGCAAAATTTTGCTCGACTGCTAATTAACTAATCCAACTTTTTTGAAGTACATAATTAATGGGAAGGGTTTCATTTATTCAAAATGCAAGAAGTTGCGTGTCCCGTGTTTTTATTAGAAAAAAAAGATATCGTACACAGCAAAACTTAATCTTATCAAATCCGATTATCGTCTCTGTTTTTGTGACTTAATTATTCAATAAAATAAAGGGATTATAATTATTCAATATAAATTGTGTTGTTGATATTCATGTGCTTCGCTTTTAAATTTGAAAACAATGAGAAAATGTGTCACCAACTAGAATCTAGCAGGAGGGGGTTTGTAATTTGTTTCCCCCAAAGTTAAACAACACCAGTGTCGTCTCGTGGGAGTTCACTTCGTTTTTTTAACCACATCTACGTAAGTTTTATCATGGAAGTGTATCACTGCTATGTTCTCCTCGTAAATCCGCTTCAAAGAAATATATTCAATTTCAAGCAGGACACAAAAATGTTAGACTCTGACCTTTTGTTGTGCTAATTGTTGTGCGAATAGTGCTTGTTGCTTGAAGGCGAGAAATGTGGCCAGGTCCTGAAAATAATTGCACTTTAAGGTTCGCAGGAAAACGAAATAATTAACGAAACCACATAAAAACTGTCGTTGGCCGGTCACGAAACGGTTTTCACCGAAAAAAACCATTGGGTGACTGGCCAGTGACCATTTGCTGACCAGTTCACGAGGGTTTTCGCGGAAACTTGGCCACGAAAAGATACCAAATGTGTCGGCCTGCAAAAAAAAAAACAGGGAACCAAATTATTGCTCCGTTTCCTATGCTAGCTTTAGAATTGCTACCACTTCTAATTCAACATCACATCATGTCAGCATGCAGCTCTAATTTTGTTTCTACATGAAAGTAGTCATTACTAACAGGAATCGAACCCCGATCACTCAGTTGAGAACAGAGAGACTTGGCACTGCACCACGATTATACCTACCTGCGGATTGAAGTTGGTGCCCACATCTGTCGACGTTGTGTTGGTGGGTGATGCACTACTCGCTTCCATGGCGTCTGGGGCGGACGAATGAACGGGAGGTCCACCGTGACTACCGGAGTTGGCGAGCATCATACTGTGACTGAAAACGGTTGTAGACTTATGAGGAGTTTAACCTTTAAAGCGGTATCGCACGTGGTTTTGGAAAGTGTACTGGACAGTTGCGTGATACATAATGTGCACTATATGCAATTTATGTTACATAATTTATGTGCCCAGGCAGGCAGCTGTCCAGTACACGATTAAAATATACGTGCCATACCGCTTTAAATTTGAATATTGAGTACACTGAAACGACAAACTGATCACAACGAAAGAATTTTACACTGAATCAAAGTAAGAGAAAAAGTGACGTTTTAGGTGACCCCCAGGCCGTTTACTAAATTCAGAAAGTCCGGATCTTCCTTAAAATTAGTCAGAAGAAATATTTTCAGATTATTTAGAAATATTATTTACTATTATTTATTGATTTATTGATTTATTTATTTATTTATTTATTTATTTATTTATTTATTTATTTATTTATTTATTTATTTTTTTATTTATTTATTTATTTATTTATTTATTTATTTATTTATTTATTTATTTATTTATTTATTTATATTAAATAACATCACAGGGTGTGCATCACAATCAAATGATGAATTTACAATTAACGTGGTAAAGACAATTTCCCCAGGGAAAGGTTGCACTTTTTATCAGCCAACCTTTTAGATAACACTGCTTTATTTGAGCAAGAAAAGGCGAACAGTGTTCCTTTGCTGACTTGCTTTATAAACATTGACGAGGTTCATAAAATAAATGTTAGCTTAAACAGAAACCTTGTAATTATATACTATCTGCTTTCCCCATAAGGTCACTTTAGTTGACATGCACGGATAGGGAGAGTCTTCCCCTTCGCCTTCCCAAGGGAGAGAGGGAGGGAACATAGAGAATATAGAGAAGGACAATGTATAACTTGAGATTTATACCATACTCAAAAGCCTTGAATCGTACGTAGTCTTTTAAATACTGCAAGTGTAGGGGTAGGGATCAGTTGGTGTCGTATAAAAGCAGAAGCCCACGATTAATTGCACATATTAATGTGATTTAATTGGCTTCAATTCTCCAATTGGCCCATAAAGTGGTATTAAGATATTCCATTTCCAAAGATGAAAAAGCACGACCATTGTACAAAAAGGATTTGTTCCATGGAAAAAAGGACCTCGCTACAATTTGCATATCTATGTACACCTTTTCAACACCAAAGCGTTATCGTACGTGGTTTGTGAAACGTATTTGGGCACTTTAATGGATTATATGCAAATTTTCTGTATCCGTCTAAGAGGGAACTGGAAGCGCACATGGAAGATGGAAAGGGTGTTGTCTAGTATTATCTTCATAAAACGATAAAACACATGCCATACCGCTTTAAAGAGACTAGTTCCTACAAAATTCCCGAATCCTAGTTGACGTGGCAGCACTAAAGACCACAGAATGACAATTTCTATCTTTTTGTAAAAAATTTTTTAAATTTATGCAAAGATTAACACATCATCAGTCAAGCACAGAAACATTAGACATATTGGCTTGGTACTGTAAAACGTATAGAAATGTCTCAACGCGAACAAAGGAATATATAGTATTATTATTGCAAAAATGGAACTCCTCAACATAATTATGAACGGTTTGCCGAAAAGGTACAGGTGCAGGACAAGGTGCAGGAAGGTAAAAGGTAAATCGGTATTAAACTACGTGATACTGGAAATGCAGTTTCACAAACCACGTAGCACACCTTTAAAATTTTAGAAGAACGGTTTGAGAGCCTATAAAATCCAGACAACGGTCTGAAATGCTGCAGAACAGGCGGGAGGAAAGGAGGTAAAGTTTTGATGATAAGGGTAAAAGAACGCCACAAAACAGAGCGAAATCACTTATCAGAAGCCTAAGTGCATGTCTGGGTAAGGTTTCGAAGCGAACATTTCCAGACAGCACGTCGCTGCAAATGCTCAAATACTCTGAGTGAAGGGGTCATATAGAGGGTGTAAACTGTAAACTACCACATATACATTGTTACCTAGAAGCTATAATTGTGATATTGGTCATACTGGATGCAAGTTTAATATGCTTAAAATGATAACGGCCGGTTTTTGAAACGTATGTAGACAAAAGCATTTTAATATGCTGTGTGCACATGAATATTATTATAATAAAAATCGCAGTATCGCACAAAAATCGCAGTATTCACTACATGGAAATGGAGCGGAATAGAGCGAGTTTCAAAAACCTGTTGTCATATCGCTTTAACGGGTGAGGTGACAAGACTATCTCACACAAATTCACATACGGCTTGTTGCAGACCCGTTATTTAGGGTAAAATGCAAATTTGTGAAATATGTTCCCCCTTTTTTTGGTTTTTGTTTGTAGATGATTTATGCAGTCTTTGTAAGATTAGCAGGAAATCTGGCACAATGTACATGTCCAGAAAACTACTATATCTAGAATTAATACAATTTTAATATAGAGACGTCTACCGACTACAGTAGTGAAGGCGTTATACAGAAAGACACAGGACAGGCATACGATAATATACTTACTTTAAGGGCAACTGTTGCGAAGCTAAGGGGGAAGCAGCAGTTACTTATGACAAAAAGTGAGAAATTGTTGCAAATGGTGGGAACAGCTGTTCCCAGAGCAGAATATGCTAATTTGTCTAAATCTCCTCAAAAGCACACTATCTCATCTTGTCCAGACCGATTAAGATTTATAGAACACCAACGTCCGAGTTAGCTTTTACCGTAGACTAAATTAGACAGTTGCTAAGAGTTTTCGCTTCGGGCTTAGTTATAATTCATAGGGCTTAACAGAGCCTAATTAATATTAATAATATCGCCCAGGATAATTTCAAAAATTAAAACAAAAAGCTTAAACCGGTATATCAGGCGTTTAATTAAAAGTATGTTGGAAATGTACTATATGCAAATGACTATAGACCTATAATAGCAAATAGAGCAGAATGGACTGAATGGAAGGCAACTTGCATACAATAGATGGAAATACAGTTGTCCAACACAGTTTTCAAAAACCGGGTGTTATGCCGCTTTAAGCTTTAAACATGCTCATTTGGAAATGAAGAATAACATGCCAAGTAGTAACTGCAGGACGACACCCATAAGAATCTTCTGGGAATTTCATCACTTTAAAGGAAAGTAAACGAAAACACAATCTAGAAACTAGAAACTAGACCCAGATGTAAAGCAATATTACTCGTGATTGGTTTGAAAAACTCTATTGAACAAGTACTCGCAAAAAGGGCAATAAGCGCAACAAATTAATAAGTAATAATCCTCATACTCAATGACTCCCTTTCATAGACATAAATTTTTATTAATGTTCAATTCGCTAGCGCTCTCATCAAAGATCTAGCGCTTTTGGAGGAATTTGTAACAATGAATTGTTAAAAGAAAAGCCCTATTCTAATTTGGCCACCCTTAGAAGTGGGATCTTTCACAAGTTTCTTCTGGGCTAGAGACCCTGCGGCGTAGGGGCTGAAAAGCCCGATCTTGCGCCGCGAAAAGCTGGCGCGAAAATGGCGCAAGGCCGAGGCGAAGGCATTCCTATAAGGTTTGAGAGCATTCCGAAATTTTTTATAAATAAGATTTTTGTCGCATGTGTGAAAAAGTAGCGCGTAGGTGGGTGGACAGTATTACTCTCTCTCTCCCTCTTTTTCTCTCTCTCTCTCTCTCTCTCTCTCTCTTTCTTTCTTTCTCTCTCTCTCTTTCTCTCCCTCTATATATTACTCCGAGAAAGTTTATTAATATAGTTAAACTAAGTTAATAATACGCAGGGAGTAATTCCAGATGAGCCGGTATTTAGGTAATAAGCCGCTATTTGTGGTATTGTTTCCACGTTAACTTACCTAATTGAAACTCTGGCAACTATTCCTACTTATTTCAAAATGGGTATTAATAACTGCGATTTGATGACAAAAAGCTGATGACCTTGTGCTCGTTGTCTATTGTTTTGATGATAAACATTACAAACAATTCCGAAAACTTGCTACTAATTTAAAGGATGGATTTCGTATACGTTAAAGGATTTAAGTGTTTATAAGGAGATTTTGAGTTATTAGGGACAAATCCCCCCTAGGTAATGGCATCCTTTTGTAAGGGCTTTATTAGATTGATTTCCTAATTGAAATTCAATTTCCAGGAACATGAAACTTTTCTGAAGTAAATACCACTTTAGCAAATACTTCGACTGTAAAGGGATCAAGGAAAATGGCAAATAACCAGTGTAAGGGATAAGGTTTTTGTTTGGTTTTTCTAGATTTGCGCCCGCCATGCGAGCTTATTGTTAAGATAAATTAGAACACAGATTCATTAATTGATCTTTAAAAAAACATGAGCCGAAGGTGCAAAGCATCAATAGATCACATATTATGGCAACAGAAAATTGACTAGGTTTGTTTCTCTTATAAAATTTATGAACGCCGTGGGAGCTTATTTAATCTAAATTGAAGATAAATTTTTATTGTTTACATAAATTAGAATAGAGATGCAATTACCTAATTGTACTGAAGCATAGTAATATTTATTACTGGCATTTGTCAGAACTCAAATAGCAACATTTCGTAAATAAACAGAATGGCAACTGTCCACTTAAATCTTTTGACTTTATACAATACATACTGTACAATTTGCGCATCGCTGGCTAGGTTCAAAAAGCACAAAAATAGCACAAGTCATAGGCTCAAGTGGTAAACCCTGATACGCATAAGCCACCACTTCGCACCCATCGTTGTAATATATTCCCTAGGCACGAGCGCAAATGTTTTCGTAAAATGTTTATTTTTGGAGTCGGGGCGCGCGCGGGGCATGCCAATACGCGTGCCACCCCCTTGTAAAGTGCGCGCTCCTTCGAACGTTAATGAAAACCACGGTTTAAAGCAGGTGATTCACTGCGAGGAATGAACAATTTTAAATATTGCACTTGGAAAATCTAACAAAAATGTTTTCGTATCTTGATGGTTGTAAAGTAGAGCGAGGGCAACAACTACAACAATATGGCAAATTGGTTTAGGCTTAGGCTTAGGCTTGAAGCGGCTGTTAGGGTACCGATACACAATATAGAGCATCCAACTGCGCAACCCTAGAGCCACAGCGCCGCGAGTTGAACGCGAATATATTTTATTTACAAATGGTATATTTAGTGTGAATTCATCTTTTTTGAAACATTTCCGACATTATTTATTGTTACACTCCATTGTAAATTATAAATTACGAATTATTGTTACAATCCACACAATAATAAGAACGCAACTCTCGACCTTTACTCGCATTCACTGATTAAGCTGTGCGCTGCACAGGAAACCATCTCAATGGTCTCATTGAAAGCACGGTGCCAAAAGTGCGCCAACAAATGTCAGCTTGCGCACTTGGTGTTTGGCAACATTTGCGTGATGCCATTTTCATTGAAGAGTATTGAAACAAATAATAGATGCGCGGGGTGACGAATATTCTATTCGGAAGGGATTCCGTGCTGTATACTGAGCACTGGCGTCTATTGCAACCGTAACATTTCGGAAGCACAAAAGGTCACATTCGTTTAGTGAAATCTATACTACAACTGTGAGAGAGCAGGATACGGTATAACGGCCTGGAAATTTCATATCATTAGCAGAAACTATCGATATAATCCTAAAGCAAAATACCGGCCGGTTTTTAAAACGCATCGCGGAAACTGAATTCTTACGTATTTATGCAAATTTACTTGAATTTAGCTCGATTTTTTATTCTAATTTTGTTCATTTGCGTAAGCTGCATAAGAATACTGGTGTACAAATTGGTGTGTTTCAAAAACCGGCCGGTTTTACGCTGTAAAGCGGCACGGAACTCACTATTGAAACGTTCCCTTTATGACTGATTTTCCATGGATTTACGCAAATTTGCACAGTCTACATAAAACACATGGAAATAAGTTGTCCTGTACACGTTTCACGAACCACGTAGCTTATTGCTTATCGATATACCGCCGAAAAGCTAGGTAATGAGTACAGTAGTCGGGACAGACGAATACTGCAGGCTGCTATTGGATAAAACATGAGTGAGCTACTCAGACGACGAGAGAGAGAGGCGGCGGGAGAAAAAGAGAGACAGAGAGAGGGAGAGAGAGAGAGGGAGAGAGAAAGAGACACTAATTGCATGGGTGGAGATAAATGCTCGACCGTTCTGTAATCAAGTTGTAGAGCACAAATGAAAAGCTGCTCGGGCCTGCCGGGTTTCGTTGACACGCTGATACGGTAGTTTTAGTGCCTAATAGACAATCGATAAATGATTGCGATAAGGCTAAATTGAGGCATGTGATAGTCACCGAATGGTGCCACGAAGTCTCATTGCGAAGACTGAAAAAAAACGGGATCAAACAACACTCACGGATCAGAATAGGTTTAACTTTAATTGAAAGATTACCTACTAGACGGGTAATTTAGTAAGTTGCTCAGAAGTTATGAAATCTTAAGCTTGATGGACTCTTACTCTTACTTCACTACCTGGGTACGAGAACGGTGAGCGTCACTAATAAATCCATCTAATTTAGTCGACTTGGTTGGTTGCAAATATAAAATATAAGAATTTATGTTTCGAAGGGTCGAGTGGTCATCTGCGTATGGTTAGAGGTTAGACTGAAAGCAATACTACAGCAGCCTACGCGATTATGCTTGGATTTTTTCCGTCTTCCCTACTGTATAGATAAGTAACATACAGAGAGGTTTCAAAACCATGGGGACCTGCTCCCAGTGTTGGGTACAGTTCTCCCCTGGGAGAGCTAAGTTCAGAGAGTAGTGATTTGTGAAGTAGTAGGGTCGTAAGCTTTGCAAACAAAACGCCAAATGTTTCGCTTTTCCCAAAGGTGAGCTTATTATCAGCCTATCAGGTTCCTTCCCTTATTAGACACATAAAGTTGATCGAAAAATTAACCACTTTTTATTTGCACTTTATCGTGGAGAGTCCCGTGTTATAGAGTAGGAAATAGCACTGGAATGGTGGAGAATCAGACGAGAAAGTTCGCTGATAATGATCACTGAGTGCGTTGGAAATGCTTTACGCCTAAGCAGCACAAAAACACAATTTGAAAGGGGCACTTTGGAAATCACCAACTTATTGATTACCTTTTTAATGTGTATTTGAATTTGTGGAATTTAAAGCGGTATTGTGCGTGGTCTGTAAAACGTATGCTGGGCCACTGTATTGCCAAGTCTATGTATTTTCTTTACGTAATCTACGCACTTCCGACTAAAACTGGTACAGAAAAATTGCATATAATATATGGGAATGCAGTTATAATTATAAACAAGATCGGTTTTTGCACTTTACTGTGATAATAGCATGATAAAACTATCCAAAAATCACATAAAATAATCATCGGACACATATCGTTGTTTATATTTTCCTGTGTACCCGTGTAAGATAGGCATACAACAATACTGAACGCATCCAAGTATGAAAATTCGAATAAAGTCGTGTTCTAGGCTCACTAGACAATTCGTCGAAGTATATGCATACCGCACAAGTTTCTAGTTTTTAAAAACTTTGATATATTGGATAATAGCACACAATTCCTATATATCGTCAAAAGCATCACAAAACACATTTCGAGAAAAGAGATATGCTCTGTGCCCATGTTAATAATAACGAAAATAAGTAGGCTTCACTTTCATAAAAATATTAATTCGCCCAATCGTTGGTTTCTGGCTTCCAAGGCACTTATTGAACTCAGCACAGCCAATGTAATATATATTAAATTTCCCCAAAGAAACAATAATGATCCTTAGAATGACTCAGAATTTAGGAGGCCGCTAAACCTAATAGGCGTTAAAGGAGGAGGCTCACGAGAATGAAGTGCTCGAATGGTTTCCTTTTATCGAAAGATGATGGTATTAAGTTCCGAAAGACATGCTTTACAATGCAAAAGCTTTTAACTGGAACGAGTAAATCAATATAAACTTATGAATGCTATCAAAATTTTGGATCGTAAAAAATAGTTGATTTCCATAGTGGGCATGCAAATTTTGTGCTGGCTTGCAAAATGACTTGTAAATTTGCATGTTTAGCTTTGAAGTCTACCTTGCATACGATAGGTTATTTTATTTGACTTCGAGTTCTTAGATTAATTAATTCCTCCAAACTAAAGCGCTGAACCTTATAATACTTGTTTTTTGGAAGATTAACCCATTATCCTTCGATAAAAGGAAACTATTTGAGCACTTCATTCTCGTGAGCCTCCTCCTTTAACCACTGAGGCTTTTAGCCAACTGCCAAACTCCACCAATTGTATCAATAAAATAGTAATGATAAATTTTCACGTATATATAGCATAAACTAAAACAATAACAAAGACACAAAGACAGAAAAAGGTGACACATTTAGATTATCTCAAGGCGTGAAGAAACGTAAAAAATGGTTTACTTTTAAAAATCAAGCTTACAAAAAAGTTGTGCTAAATCACAAAATAAGCAGCCTTTTCAGACTGAAACGAATATGATGTTTGCTGTTTGTTTTCAATGAAGGATAACGTTAATATAAAAACAAACAAGCACTTTGTCCATAGTAAAATAACGTACACCCAAGTTCCACTAGGGGGCGTGTCCATCGCGGTGGGCGTGCCCAACTTAGGCTGCAACAACCCACTCTCTGCCGCCTGTTTCTACAGCCTATGCTGCACTCTCTCGGCTACCGTAGTCAGAGAAAGGGCGGTGCAAAACTTGGGCTACCTTCGAACTATATGGAGGTTCGCAAACGCAACGATGGTGTTACTCAAAACTGTATATTTATTACGTGATCCTCAGAGGTGTTACATGTTATATTTGACTTACCATGACAACTAACTAATTTAAATAAGGGCCAGGCTCACGAGAAAAACACAATATTTCTGGTTTACTATTATATTCTAGTACTCCATACGTGTTTACACAGAACGCCATTGTGCATCTATGGCTATTATACTTCTGATTAAAGCATCGGATTAAATGCAAGAATACGATAGTACGGTATATTATAATTACCGTGTATAATAGCTATAGCTGCACAATGACGTTCCCATGTCACTCGTATGGAGAACTGAAATATTATGGTAAAATAGCGAAGTTGTGTTTTTTTTTCGTGAGCCTGTCCCTTTAAGATGGATGTATCTTGTTTGTAGATTTGCACGTACGTTGCGATGTTTTATTTTCAGTCGATGATGATTTTTCGCTACACTCTAGACACCAAAAATCCGTGATTATGCGTCCGCGACAAAAATCCGTGTTTTTCTTATAATACAAAAAAGGAGAAATATCCTATAGCCTTTTCAACCTGGTGGTGATATCATTGATAGCTTACCTATTATTAGTAAGTTTTAAAGGTGTATGTCTTAGAATTAGAAGTGGAATAAGACCCTAGTGCATCAAATCAACATATCGAGTCTTGCTTTATGGGGTTTCCAAATTTCCAAGTTTCCAAAAATTCGGTGTGATTCTGTCAATACCACCGTAGTTCTGCACGAAACCTGCATACATAACATGAAAAATTAAAAAAAAATATTTTCGTGTAGTTCCAAGTCCAAGATACGGTAAATATTCAGCATACATGGATACCCCATTAGCGAATAATTGTAATATGGCGCCTTCAACATGTAAAACATCACAATTTCAATTTGCTTCCAAATTTTCGTGTGTCCAAGCCACGTCCTGGCGCTTCAAAAGGCTTAAGACGTGAGCTTTAATTACCCTTTTCTATTATGCTCGCACACAAGCTCATTACAACGCGCGCATTACAGAATTACGCGGCGCCAAAAATTCTAATTCAAACGTGGCTTAGCATAAGCCCCTACAAAGGGAATGGGCCATTCGGACATTGGACAGTACGCTCACAAGCATTTGTTCGTAATTTGTATAAAACTAAACCCTTAGTAATTGTAAAGGGTATAGTACTTGCTTTATTCTAAGCACTTCTAAATTTTGAAAAGTAATATCTTTAAGTTAAATATTCCTAAATCAGAGAAAGTATATATTTCCCATTTTTGTTTACTAGACTAGGATGCTAGACCAAAAAAAAAAAGGATCAAAACAGACGCTGAAGTATTCTCTTACATGCAATTTTAGCTGCGCGTTTCCAAAAAAATATAGTAGATTGGATAAACAAAAGCTGGATTTCATACAAGACAAGAAAATACATAAAGTAAAATACTCAAATAATATCTTAACAATGTGTTGAATAAAACGTGGCATTTTAAATGGTCATTGAAAAAAAAAAATGGTGTAAATACCGATAAGTAGGCATATCCGCATATTGGACAAAACTACTAGTGCTAAAAAAACACTGCTATAAACTTATAAACAATAGGTAGCCACAGTGAACAACCAAAACCTCTTATTAGAATGAACGTACTATTATGAAGCTAGAAAATCAATAAATTATACCATAAATTTGGTAGCTAATTTTTAAATCCTTTACATACAAATGTCAAAAATTGAGAATACTGTCCCAACAATGCGTCAATAATGATTACATAATTATATAAAGATCAAACAATGAATGTATAAGTATTTTGGTAATCAACTAATCCTCGAATAGTCTCATCCGTGCCACGTGAGCATGTGTACACTCTTATTATAGGATTATAAATATATTTAATTTGGATAAAAATTTGTTACAGAATGATTATTCGATTCGATTCGATTCGATTCGAAGAATTATTCGATGACAAACAAATTATTGAGCAAAACATGATCTACTGTTACAAAGTCAGACATACATAGCCGAAATAAAACAATTGTCTAAGGGAATGTTAAAGAGGTATGGCAGGTGGTCTGGTTGTGTTCCATTCGGTGCCGGAAGTGAATACACGTGCCATATCCCTTTCACAAAACATTCAAACATAATTAAAGCGAAATACCGTTCGCTTTTTGGAACGCATTGCGTACACCTGCTTTCTTATGCTCTTATGCTCTTATGCAGCATATGCAAATGAGCAAAAATTACAATAAAAACTAGGCCCCAATTATACCCCACATTGCTGCGTTTCAAAAACCGGCCGGTATTTCGCTTTAAATGAAAGTAAAGTTAGGAAGTATTATCAGTTTCTTGAAGGGTCTGGCAATATCAATCGATAAAGTTATTGACTCGAAAATTTCACAACAAGGAATGCCCATCGAATGCTTTGTTTTCCTTTCGAATAGAATAGTTACCGTAATCTATAAGTGCAACATTTAGGGAAAAACACTCTTGAAAAATGTTAGCCAAACACGCTTTATAGGCGAACTTTCATTCTCGTTTTATAAGCGAATTTTCACATGTTACGCCAAAACTTTTATATTGTCAATGATAAATTGTTTATGCTTAAACTACATGCTTATTCTACATGAGAATAAACTTGTCTGGATACGTTTCAAAACCACATGCCCCTCCGCTTTAACCAGCTAATTGGTCTCCTTATTTTACTACTTTTCCCTTAGCAGATGTTGTTGTTTTCTCAAAACGCCGACCACTTCTCTACAGGTGGTTTCGTTTTTCAATTCGCTTAAAAATAAACAAAAAATATTTTGGCACCGCGCCCCATAAAATATGTGATGAAAACACGCTTCTTATACAGAGAGAGAGAGAGAGAAGATAGAGAGAGAGAAGATAGAGAGAGAGAAGATAGGGAGAGAGAGGGAGAGAGAGAGAGAGAGAGAAGATAGAGAGAGAGAACCCCACTTCATTGTCTGGAATTATCATTCAAAGTTTTACTTTCATATTGAGATATTTCAATAGTCAGTAGTTCAAAAAAGTATAGGAAGTAGGAACTGACCCTCATATGTAGTGAATGGGCTTACTGGTTAATACACCCTGCACACCCCGGACACTCTTTTGGACACTATTGGACACATGACTGTGTAATGGTCAGCTTGTCCGCATACAGATCCGCCGAGCCGCACGTACAGGCAAAAAGTTGCAGCAATACGGTGCCTAGTCGCGTAAATTGACTAGATCGGATGTACTTTTGATTATTCCGATCAACAAACAAATTCCAACAGAGCAACGGTACGATATTGCGAGGAACAAGGATGAGTAGTTTGTAGAAGGTTTAGCGTTAAAATGTCTCATCAAGAATACAAGAAGAGTTTTAGTCAGCTCTGTAGCTCTGCGGAACCAACACCACTCACCAAGGGGGAGGGGGTTCCCAACAATAATATTAAAGGGACTAACCTCCCCCCCTCCAAAGGTCCACCATATGGGTTTGTTGTCGTCTTTCGGTACGAAATCACTATGGGAGGAAGAGCTTTGTGAAAACAAAAATAAGCGATGGAAATCTTGAAAAACACGGATTTTCCTTTTTTTCTTGCAAAATAAATATTGAATGAATTACTTTTATGCTTTGCAAATCAGCGAGTATAGAACCAAAAATCAACGAGATTAGTGTCGTTTCAGATGTAATGTTTTCTGTAGTTTCTACCCACTACAGTAATAAAGACAAATTACTAACAGGAGTAACACTAAGTACCATGGCATGGTTAAAGGGTACCCTTCACTGGTAGGACCATAGTTACAGTAACTTTGTACAACCTCGGAGGTCGTCGAATAAAGAAAAATAAAAGAATGACTGATGGCATGCGAACACCCGCTTTTTCCCCTTTCACACACTCACCCTCACTATTTGCAATCCGAGTTTGTTTTTGTTTGATCAGGCCTTCAGAGAAAGGGAGAGAGAGGGGCGAGGGAGAGAGAGAGATAGAGAGAGAGATAGAGAGAGATAGAGAAAGGGAGAGAGAGGTAACAAAGAGATAAAGAGACAGGAATAAAGCCAAAAAGTAACAAAGTCTACACCTGGAAGCAGTCGGCAAACACTAAGGCACACAAGATGATATTGGTGCTATTAATAGAATCCATCCAGCTTTGTCACAATAAGTTTACTCATGAAGTTTCATAGCATGAAAAACATTGATAATGATTTTGATAATGGGAAAGTGGCTAGTTTATATGGAAGTTATCCCCTGTTCCATGTGTTCACGGTAAAATAACTATGTTCATCCTTACTTTTTTCGTCCTGCATTTATTTAGTAAATTAGCCTCCGTTATAGTAATTACTTGTTCATAATCTTATTCATAGGTAAGCTTCACAGAGTGCCAAGCGCAAAGCTAGGGAATTTAGAACCGACAAATATATTCGCGTTATGCGTTCTTTGCTCACAGTGAGAATCGGGACCGCGTGAACACTCGGGACATACGTCGTTCGTATGGATATTATACCGGGGTACATGTTCAGAGACGGTTTAGTTACCCAAGCGAAACCTTGGGGTAAAGGGAATTAACTTTAAGAACCGCGTAAAAAAAGTAAAACTTGAAGATTCAAGTTGTGAGATTGCGGATCCCCTAGCCAATTTTTGCGAGCTCTCCGTGAGGAAGAGCGAAAATCTTTTGCGAAATAAACATGTTTATTTATTTATGAAATAATAACACTACGAGGAAGGTGTGCGGAATGACAAGCTTCGAGACATGGATATATATTCACCTCTTTTTTTCAGAACGATCAAACGCGAAATGGAGACTAGAGAAGTTGCTTGATGATTCTTCTACAGCTTACATATAACGTAACTCCTTCAATTATTGTGACGCAATGTGTGTAAAAACTTCGTGTAATCAAAGCAAAAATAACCCAGAAAATACTCGCAAAATACCCGAGATACTGCCATAAAATTATTGTTTATTTACAGTGGAAAGGCCAAATGTTGCTTTGTTGGCGCACGACCCGCACACGCAATAACTCCAATTGTTTGCCTCTTTTTGTTCAATGTTTATATCTTCTAACTCTTAATTTAGTACAGCTGTTAAAACATTGATGTTTTGCTTAATTGCCAAATATGTGCCGCTAAAATGCATGTGTCACATTTACCTTTCTGAGGTAATTTGTCGTGTTCATTTTCGCGCCTGGTATGCGCGGGAGGCAGGAGCGCAATTTTTGCTCATTTGCAAAAGTGTACTCCTGCCGCGCCGCACACGCACACTCTTTGGTGCGCGGCACAACATCAGAGTTTCACCAGTGCTTTGAAGACTGTTTCACTTGCCCCTGTTACAGGTTGCTCTCACAATTATAAAGTTCATCGCTCCTGAGAAAATTTCCGTGTTTTCATCAGACAAAGTGTAAAAAAGCAACATTTTCGTTGACTGGCAAAGCAAATAAACATTTCAAAGTTAGACACACAAAATGGAGAGTAATACGGTACATTTAGCAAACTTTAGAAAGGAAACACGCCTATTTTTATCCGAGCGTCAACATTGGAAGAGCGCGCCCCCTTGGCAGTGTAAATAAATAATACATAGTAAAATAGTTGCATTATGTTGTTCGATTGTGAGGTGTGCGGGGCAGGGGTGTTTTCTTCATTTTCTGTCTTTGTTTAGAGGATTTATGGTAAATATATGTGGTTATTTTGGGCAATATTGAGTGAGATGCTAATTCAAACATCTGTTTTTTTAGTGAATCCCGGGAGTAGCCGGGAGTAGCCTCCCAAGCCTTCAGTAAGAAGTTCGAGAAAAAAGGGAGAATGGGAATAAGTGCAAAGACAAAATCGCCCGCGGAATGTAAACTCCCGCTTGGTGGGAGTTTCCATCCCGCTCCCGCTTGTTTTGCATACGGTAACAGAGATTATTATAATTCGATTTGAGTGTCCCCAATCAGTACTATCAGGACGGACCTTTTTCCCTGCACAATTATACAATTAGGATACAGCAACTTTTTCTGAAAATCCTCTTTTCCTCTCTAATTTCTAGAATTTATGAAGTTAAGCTGAATACAGTGAACCCCTTAAAATAAAAATCTTATAACGGGAAAGTTCAACGACCAACAAACCAAATAAGGACATAAGGCGACTAAAAGTTAGGAGTCGAATTGGCCAAACAATTATATAATTTGTTGAATAATACTTCACTAATAGAGTACAGAATTTAATCATAATCTCCATTATTCAAAACTTAATCTGTGGGGTGTATCCTTGTTTACACAATAAGGTATAAGCCGTACTGATATTATCTTCCAAACTGCCTATTGTTTGAATGGCTTTTATGTGAAAATTGTGTAGAAGCCAGTGAGATCAATTCTCTGGGTAGAATATAAAAAAAATCTTTTTGTGAAGGGACTAATTTCTTATAAATTTGTCCGTTAAAGGATCGCAGTCACTACAAAATCGTCGTTTTTCTTCGAGTTTACTTGTATTTAGTAAAGAATAGAGACAAATACTTTACCAAAACCGAATAATTTGAATTCCAACTCAGGGAGTGAACAAGTAGAAAAGTAGTTCTAATTAACTACCGCAGGATCACGAAACGTGTTCATACAGCTGCTTCTCGATCGGAAGTATGCAAATTATTTCGGCAAATATCTACATATTATATCTTTACATATACTGCAAGGGTCTGCAGGCATATCACTACACGTTTCATAATCCCGCGGTAGTTAATTAGAACTACTTTTCTACTTGTTCACCCCCTGAGTTGGAATTCAAATTATTCGGTTTTGGTAAAGTATTTTTCTTTATTCTTTACTAAATTCAAGTAAACTCGAAGCAAAATGATGATTTTGGAGTGACTGCGATCCTTTAATTTGAGAGGCAATTAGCAAAATATTGCAGTGTGCGAAAGTTTTTGGTGGCTTTTCAAAATTGTAACTCTTCGTTGCGTTCGGGATTGACTTTCCGAAATAAAAGTCCGCAAAGTCCTCGTTCGGGATGGCCAAAAGTTCTTAGCTTTGACGAAAGACAAAATTACCGTATGATAGCATATTGTTTTTTCGTTGCGAGACATTTTTGTACTATTTGCGCACGTGTGCATTTACTGCCAACCGCAACAATGCTAAATGCGCAACTTGTGCATCAGTGCGCCAACGTATGTTCACTCCGCATATAAAATCCTACAACGAAAACCCTGATCATCCTGTTTGTCACATATTTGGTATAAGGTAATTTTGTCTATCGTCAAAGCTAAGAAGATTTCCGGGATGGCCATCCCTAACGATTCAATCTTTCCTTTCAGAACCTCAATCCCGTACGCGCCCTTATAATTAGCGAACGAAATAATTAGCATAGTACCGATACAAATTAGCATACTCTTATATTAACATATTATGAGAGAAATTAGCGTATTAATTGTTTTTTACGTTTTGACAGCGAAAATTAGCATATCGAGGGAAAACTTTGTTTTGACGGCGCACGATCACATACATTAGCAATTCCAGCAGGCTAGGAAACCTGATACCTTGTTGTTATAAAGTAATGCAGAAGAATGTGTTGTTCACATAATACTTAACGAAATGGAATCAAAAATCTTGACTGAAAATTTGGAATAATGGAAGCACTGATCAGAATAATCAGAAACGAAACCAGAAACCATACGAAAATTGTGCTAGCAATGCATAGTACATAGATAGGATTTCATGCTAACGAAATAACAAGACGACAAATATGTGTGAAGATAGTTTACATTGTTTACGGTTTGGTATTAGGGCTACTTATTCTTTGTGGTTGTGATAGCATGGAAATAAAAAGAGAATATGTTGTATAAAGTTTGCAAAAATCGGGGGACTTTAACAACATAATGAAGTGCCAATCGCTGCGTATGTTACGCTACAAGGTTAATTTACAGCTGCGGTTTTCACTTTACTCAAAGTACTCGCAAAAAATTTTTTTTACAAGTAGAAGGGTCGAACCCCGATAAATTGTGTATAATATCTAAAAAAAGGAATGGGTACCATAGCCATTATCGTGCAGAATGTATACTAGAACTGAGTGAGCAACGGACAAAATATAATCTATGTCCCTAAAATTTGCTCACCTAAACTATACAACAGATGATACGTATCTGACCATAAATCCATGAATTCGCGCTTTTTGGTGACTAAATAATAGGATTAAAGAACACGTAGTGAAGTCCTTCAAATAATTAGCGAGATTTTTAAAATACGCCGTCTGAAGTGCGAAACTTCAAAAGTTTCGATTTTTAGATGAGAGGAAGCGGACATCGTAAAACTCAGGGCTTAACACCAATCGATAAACAACTTTGTAATTTATGTGTGTTCCCTTGCTAGGTGGAGAATAGATATCAACCTAATGCGAAAATTTGAGATACTCGTAGATAAAGCCTAGATCCAGAAAAAACGACACTTTTTTTTATTAATTTAATCGAATCTCCATCCAATAAGAATTATAGAGACCTATATAACATTACCAATATCACACCAAACAAGAAAAGTTGGCTACCGATTTTTTACGAAAAAAAGAAGAAATTTTTTCTAAAAAAAAATTTTTTTTTAATGTTGTCTGCTTCTTTGTACGAAGATAATATGGAACATTACATTTCATCTTAAAAAAATTTAGGTAAATTTACCCCTTTTCCGTCAAAAATCGATAGTCAACGTTGAGATCTTCTACCTCAGCACAGCGGCAGTTATGGGTAATGTTATATAGGTTTTTATGCTCCTTGTTCGATGGATAATTGATATAAATAATAAAAAAGAGGTTGAATTTGGCATCCCTGCAATAATAGAATATTAAAAGGATATATGGATGCATCTGATGAGTAAATTGGTAAAAGAGATCTCTGCGCTTGAATTGTATTAAAAAATGTGAAGTCTAATGCGAAGTACCAAGTCATAAGTCTATCCGGAAATGTTTTTAATCATTAGATTAGCAAGGTCTGATATGGAAAAATATGTTACGTTAGCAAAAACTTTATGAAAGCTCATAATGGGTCTGATAAAGAGAGAACTCATTCGCAAATATATTCAAAAAGATTATTTTCGAATGTACAGTTGAGTGGTGGTAGTTCAAATAAATCACCTTTGATTATTCCACCCTAGGCTAATATATGAAATATGAACTATGAATAATTGTGCCTCGCACACATCCTGCGCGGTCCGGCGCCCTGCTATATAGAATACTCTTTTCTGCGCGGTTAGTGCGCGAAGTTTCGTGGTGTCTTCACTCAGCATCTTAGCACTGCAATTCCTGTTAGCGCACATCTCGAACTGGAAGTATGGCGAACCTCCTGCGCAGCCCTTTTTGCGCGGCTACTGCGCGGAATTTCTCAAGCATAAACGGTATATTCGCAGTTTGCATATGAAAACTACGATTACTATGAAGCCGTATTCACCACTCCAATTCCCTCGGCGAACTTGTCCCTGGGACAGAAAATAGCAGAGAGACGCAGAGAAAAAGACGGGTAATTCCCCATGGGTAATTGTGTGGCGAATGTGGCCTCATAGGCCATACTCGCACTCAATTCCTATGACTCAGAAAGTGAGCTAACAACTACAAATCATAACGAGTTGAACTAACCAACTAACTACACTTCTTTCAGCACAGCTCAATAAACAACAATAAAGTCTCGGACAATACTTTCCCTTTGTTTGGCTTCAAAAGTGATTAGCGAAAAAAACAATAGGAAGGAAGTTTACATAATCACAGTTGGTTTTATTTGAATTTTAGCTGCAAGTCAATTAGTCAAAAAATCCGAAAGTGGATGTTTTTAAGCTTGTCGGCATTTGAACTAATGGGTCTTTTGTAATATTTTCTTTCATTTTTTTTATTCGTAACTCAAGGTTGAGTAGTATTCTAATTAGTATGGTACATACTTCGTGTTGTATTGCCAAATGTCATATAACAACAAAATATGACTTAGAATATTGTTAGATTATTTGGGGCCCCTTAGTCAGAGAGTTCAGCCCTTTCAAATCGGCATTCTACTGTAATTCGAGTTATTATTTAATTAAGTCTGCATCTGCATAGATAATTAGATTCCATGCTGTCTTGTGAGTTGCGTGAGGAGCATAGCCAATGAGCATAGGTCGCTCCGCCCCTTTCTGAGTGTTAGCCTACTGTAGATTACATGGTGCCCGGGGCATTTTATGCAGCAGCATAAAGGGAAGAGAGATAGGAAATAAGGTAAGGAATTATTCACTAAACAATCATAAATCATATCAACATAGTTTGTACCAACGAAAGACCCAAGCAGCTCTTATGTACATGTGGATGATAGATGAGATTTTGAAAATGGACAGAAACGTGAGATACAAGTTGTTATGAGGATTGGCATTGCTTGTTGCGTACTGTATATTTAATGGTGGTTAACAGCAACTTTCGAAAGATTACAAAATGATAAAGCTGGCACTGTCCTTCACTTTTGATCACGGAATGGGTGGTCCTGATCCAAGTTACAACTTTTCCAAGTTTCACAATCATACAAAGTTGCCCGTAAACAAGTCATACCACGGAACATACCGTATCCAAAAATTCCTCCACTCGTTTGTTTTTCGATTCATCCTAATTAGTGACCAGAATACAGTAGACTAGCTTTGATTAGGCGGGAATTCAAATATGATGCCTTTTGTTGAAAATGTTCTACCTTACGTGTAGAGCGTACAACAAGCAACTGGCGGCTTATAATAAAGAAATTTTATATTTTAAAGAATAGTTTAGCGAGCGTGAGAATTTGGTGATTTTTCAATGGTAAGGAAAAATGATAAAAAAAACTACCCAATTGTCAACAGGTGTCTCGCTGGGGGGAATAGGTTACAAAAGATCTACGGTATATTTCCCACGCGTTAATTCAGACATAAAATGTGGCGAATATTGCGGTTTTATGCTTTTATGACCGCTTTTTTAGTTGGAACGGTTGCGATTTGGGTTTTTACAGGTAATTTTAGTAGTTGTGAAATAAATAGTTTATGTTAGATGCACTGAAACAAAGCCTAGAAAGGGTTGTGAAGCTGGTTCAAAAGCCATAACAATATTAGAACAAGACGTTGTTTGTGGCTTACTTTGTACACCGTAAAAAGTTCCTTAATTTATGGCTTTCAATTTGGATAAACGTTATTTATATAGCATCCAATGAACTATCACTATCACGAACAACAACGCTGTACAGGTGAGTCCCAAAACTATGTTAAACAGCACACTAAAATTTTTATTTTTATTTGGCGTCCAAGCTGGACTTCGCTACTGAACGCTTACAATTAGAGCACATCAGATGACAATAAAACAGAACAATTTCTTTGTCTATTATTTGTCTATCCATCCTTTATTATTGTATTTCGACAACATTTTCTTTGTCTCATTATTCGTTTGATGTGCAATTGTTCTGCTAAATCTCGAACAATTCTCTTTTTGTAATTGGGAAGCAGTCCCTCAAACCTATACCAAATCACTAGCCAGAACCTTGTCAACTAACCTTAGCGCCGAAATTTTGCCGTTTTGCAGGCTCGAGAGACCAGCCCTAGACGGAGATTGTAGAGTTGTCAGATAAGGATGGAGAGAGTATTACAGTGAAGAGGTTGCAAACAGTCAGACAGCGATACTGTGACAAGTTTATACACCTGAAAATAAAGAAATAAGAAAACAACTTTCAATTTAGTTTATATATAGGCTGAGGTAAGAAGATATGGTTGGTAATGTTAGTACTGAGCGGTTATCACAAGGCTACCATAAGTTGGAATAGGTTTGCAAATGCATCAAAACGCACACTTTTTTGTAGGCTGACCAATTTTAACATAACAAGGTTTGAGGTTTCAGCCACGGGAAACCATTACTGTCAGTTGGGTTTACTTTAAATCTTCAAAAATAAACCTGCTACTGGCCAGGGCCACTTCTCATAAAGGTGTTGATTAAATGTGGAGGTCGGAAATAAAAAAAGAGTTTCTTTGAAGAAAAGTTTCGGCCGTTTCCCTTTCTACTGTTATACCTTCAAAACTATAATGTCAGGCTAGCATTTCCCCACATTGAAAGGCATTGTTATTGAGAAATACGTCATTTTTTGGTGGAAAGCCTTTTAAAAGGTTTTGACCAGAAATGTGCAAGCATATCCATATCAATGAAAAAATATATAGTGCAAGCGGTAGTTTTAGATTATTATGTTTAGAAATGCAAGCATTCATTCAGTGTTTTATTAAAACATCCGGAATTGAGCGTAAGGTGTAAAGTGTCCACTGCCCAACTCTGACAAACTTCGAATATACATAATTGACATGTGAAAAATTCTACAAGGTAATCAATAAATCAATAAGATGTTACAGTTGAAAAAGTTCATCATTATATGCAAATCAGCTTGACAATAGATGAATAGATCACTGGAAATCGTGGGAACTTGCATTGAATACTGCATAAGAGACCATGACTGCGTTTATCTACTCGTGCATTGATAATCTAATCATATTGATTTTTGTCGAAGAATTCTGCTTTACATAGTACACCGTACACGAACATTCTTAAACTTCGCTCTTCGATTTTGTATGAACTCCAGTTGGTACGTCTTCAAAAAAAAACTAGCAAATAACTACGCCAAAATTAACAAAATTTACCATATTGCTTGCCTCTGAAATACTCGGAGCATACATATTGAATGGTAAGACCTGATAATGATAAGCTAGATTCAAAATTGAAAAACGAATTATCTTATTATACAAAGGAGGAGAGTTTGTGGCCGGGTGAATTTTTTTGTGATTACGTCCACAACGAAGCCCTTTCATAAAGTTTTTTCGACATTGAAACACAGCATACAAAATTATTGGCGGTGAACGGGTTTGAACCCGCGCCCTCTGCTTTCGAGTCAAACGCTCTAGCTCTTCGAACGGCTGGTGAAGTATATATCGCGAAGAGTTGGTTGCTGGTTTGTGCCTATGGCAACTACGGTAACATATTGTTTGACCTCTTGTGATGAAATATACTTTGAATACCTCCGGAGTGAAAAATAGTTCCCCCCCCCCTTTTTAAAAGTATTTTAGAGCGTTTAACTAACAATAAGTGCGATTATTCAGACAAAATTCATACGAAAATCTTACTGAATTACGAAAAAAAAATAAAAGAATTGAAATTTTTTGAGATTTTCGCTTCTCGGTATAGTATTGGACACGAAAGAAAAAGATCTCTATTTATAATGCCGCTAGCATTTCAAATACACGTGTGTATTTATAAACACGTAATCCGTTACCTATGGAATCTTTAATCTTACTTGAGCAAAGTTCACAACCATAAGGTACCACATACCATAAGCTAACCATAAGGTAAAAAAACTGTAACAATAAGTTACAATAAGCACCTACACACAACTATGTTATGTAAACCAAATAGAGGTCTCACAACGGTAAAAAGGTACCATAAGGTACCACATACCATAAGGTAAAAATGAAAACTAATAATAAGCACCTACACACATCTATATAAACCAAATAGAGGTCTCGCAACACTTCCAAAACTAACAATAAACATTTAATCTCCTCGAATATTCCATAAAAAACGATGTGAACCGTAGTCCCGAATCCCATTAGATTACCATACACACTAATAAAACATGTGTGCGAGTTGCGCGCACATTCGCAGCCTTTTCGCATACAACTTGCACTATAAATCTAAAATTATGTCGCGCGGTGATGGGAAAACGCGCAAAGAAAAAGACAAATTAGTCTATGGAAGAGGATGGCAACATTTATAAATTATAAGTTTCTGATAGAAAAGTTGCTATAAATTATGGATGTCCAAATATATATAGGAGGGTCGATTGAGTAGAGAAAAATATAAATTTAAATAACAATTTTACAAGTACTTTATAATTAGCAAGATATTAGATGAAAGTTAGTGCCTACCGAGCAAAACTATCAAACGACGAGGTTTTAAAGTGGTAGCGCACGTGGATTTGAAAAGAATGCTGGGCAAATGGGTTCCATACTCATACAAAATTCAGCGTACCTATGAGATGCGTATTTTCGGCACCGTCTAGCACACAATTTGCACATACTGTACGGAAATGCAGTTGTCCAGCATACATTTCACCAAACACCTGCCATACCGCTTAAAGATCAAACTACACAAATGTGAACGTTTTTCTGCGATAAACTGTTCACATTTGTTTATATGGAAACAACGATCGTGCGCCGTTCTTTATTCCCAATTGCCACATTTGGTCATTTGGACACAACTGAAAATGACGCAAACTAACAACTATTCTGAAATAAATTTGAATATAAAGTACCAGTTTCTTAAAAAAAATCAAATCAGGGTCAACCCTCAATCTACATCTACTGTATCTATCTGATTGATTTTCCGTTTTTAAATTGGTTTCCACCACGTATGAAAAAAAACGTGCGTTTTGCTTCCAACTATCAATCACAAAATCGTGTGCCAATCTACCGTAATTTTGAATACATCTTTGAGATTTATCCGCATTATAGAAAATGTGCCATGCTATGAACAAAAATGAGCGGAGAATGCACAGGGCATGCACCCTCGGCAGTCCCGTGGCTACCTGCAAATAAAACCGTTTGTAGATATTCTCGTGTAGTTCCAAAATACGGTAATGTTTTCTATAATTAAAATCGTCGATACTTGGAAACCCCATTAAAATTACTTTTTGATGTTCATTTTTCTCAGAACTATATTAGAGTTAAAGAACATTACATTATTGGGAGGTTATACATATTAACATATTATATCTTTCCTTGGTCCTTGGAATAAAAAAAAATCTAATAAGATTTTGTTTATTTCAGCAAGAGAAGCCAGAAAATGTGCAGTTTTTAGGAAAATTTGTGTTGCGATAACAAACTACGGTAGGTAGACCCGAAACGAAAGGTTCTTTACAAATTTGACTAAAAAGGTGTTTATGCTTTATTTTTGGTAAAGCTTTTTGTTTGTTCAAAAAGAACACAATATATCAAAAGTTTCAAACTATGAAGTAAAATAGCGCGTCCATTCAGTGTTAGATTTTCTTTTAAAACCGTCAAGAAATTTTTTATTTTTTTTTTTACTGATTTGCTAAAGAGTGTTAAGTTAGAGAACTAACAAAGTGTGGGGAACTATATTTCTCATAGCTTCGGACATTACGCTCAAAATGGAATAATAAGCGTAACTAGGCTTGATCATAAAAACAATTAGAAAAAAGAAAAATACGCAGGGAGGTTTTTATAGGCCTAGGATTATAGAATCTTCTCTTTTTCTTGCATATAAATAAAAAGAATTGACTTCATGTAAACGATCATATGATAATGATAATCCGAAAAGCGTTAAAACAAAAATTTCATCTTTATTAAACGGGAATTTCAATGAAAGGTTTCCGAAATTGAGTTATTACTTCACAGGAGAGATTAGATACTCGGAAGAGATATAATTAAAGGGTCAGGCCCATTTCAAATGACCCCTATTTTTGATGATTCCATCTGATTCTCCATGTCAAATATAGTAGGATGCAATAATTTTCTAATTTTCAAGCGCAAAAATCACTCATTATTCAGCAATTTAACGTGAGCGGTCATACACAGCTATCCATCGCAGTTGGCACGCCCATTCGCGCTGATTCGCCGATATCGCAATTGCCACGCCCAATAGAGCATATTGCCCAATTAGCGCGAAGGGGCGTGACAAATGCGGTAAATAGTTGGGTATGACTGGCAGGGGTAAATTGCTGAATACTGCGTGAATTTTGCGCTTGAAAATTAGAAAAATATTGCATCCTACTATATTTGAATGGAGAATCAGATGGAATCATCAAAAATAGGGGTCATTTGAAATGGGCCTGACCCTTTAAGACTAAGGCAGTGTTTCGTAACTTGTGGTTTATTTGCAATACTTTGAGGGTTCAAAGGGACGGGGAATTGTACCAGACTTGAGAATAACAAATGAAAAAAAAGGTTTTCTGATCTTTAAAGGGATTGGATAGTCAGGAAAATTGGTATTCCTGACAGAATTTTCTCTCGATTTTGTGCATTACATGTTACAAAATCTTTGTAGCGCTACGAAATCATAGACCAGATAAGAAATATGAAACGATTTTTACCAGATTTATTTGCAATAACTTTAAAGTGATAGACAATGTGTCACATAGGAAAAACAGGCCCTCGATTTTGCACCAGAAAATGCCAAAAACGTACGGAGAGTTAGCCGGCTTTTTCAACTAATAGCCATGTTTCAGCCTCACAGATATGATATGTTTAGGTTTGTGAAATCCTATAGTTATGTTAAAGTGCTGTTTGTCAGTATTTTGGTCATTTTCAAAAAGTATAATAACAATTGTCATTTTATGAAGAGATATCACAAAATGACAACATATTTTCATTGCTGAACATTGACAAAAGAATGCTAACCAAAACAATTTTTCCATGTTATTATGTTACTGGATGAGTTAGAATAAACAAAATTTTAACAATTAAATTGATCTTTTTCATTGTTATTTTGTGGCATGTTTTTGGGGATACCACTACACTTTTTGGTGCAAATGTACTGAAACTTTTTGTTACAGATATGAATAAATACACCGACCTTATAAGTTATAAGTGTAATTCTATTGGATGGAATGAAGCTAATCCCGAAGTTAACCGAGGTTTTGAAGAATATTATTCACAGGGATAAATGCTATGCTAATCTCCTTATAAGGTTGATGTCCATAAAATATTACATACGGTATTTTTTTCTTCAAATTAACTGACCATAAGTAAAGCACCAAAGACATAAAGCCTATGGTAAATATATAGTAGGCAAATTTTCACGAAGCTATGGTACAACAGCGTCCTTTTAAAATTTCAAAGAAACTGGCTAAATAATGCTTGAAACAATGTTTTTTCACTTGCCCGGCTGCCAAAATACTCAAAAATGGATATGTCAATGGTTAATATTCCCTTTTTTCACTCACAAAGAATACGCGCGCACCCTCAGGTAGAATGCATAATGTGGTCCACTTTGGGCCATTAAAAGCCTCGGGAAAGGCATGTTAATTGTTAATTATTTGTCTTTTTTGGGAAAAAGGGGTGTATGTCGTACGACAACGGTGCACGAAAACATGGCACTAATACATTCGCTAAAGTCTATTAGGCTATTCGTTTACTGTTTACAATTCAAACTCTCAAATACAGAAATGAATTCTATTATATGCGGAGATACAGTACTTAAGCTTACTGTAATGTGTACGCTTAATAACTAAGCGCTGGAAATGCTTATTCTTACTGTAGAAAACAGAAAAACTTCGAAAAAAAACATATCCTCAACACTCGCGGCAAGAGGTAAAAAGTAGAAATGAAAGAGAAAGAAGCTCCGCGGCACTATCTCCCCAGGCCCGGGTGATTTCCCCCATTTTGTGGTGTTGCAAAACAAGCCTGCGGGCATGCAAGGTACGCGGGTGTCTGGGTCTCTTCAGACAGCACACTCTCTAAGGCAGTCTCACCAAATCCTCAGCGGTTACCAGTAAGCCTGAGGAACACACTTGAGATTGTTGTTTTGGATGTGGAAACCTGATCTTGCCATTGGCAAGGCTTGGTGTTGCCAAGCAGTCTCAGCCCAAGTCTCAGCCCCGAATATGCCAATGAGGAGAAGCGGAGAAAGAGACAGAGAGAGCGAGAGAAATGAAAGGGAGAGAGAGAATATAGAGAAGCACTGAGATAGGCGGAGAGAGGGAGGAAGACAGAGAAGAGGAGGCGAGGAGAGAGAGGAGAAGAGATACAAAAGGGAACCGAGTATGCTTTTCCTACCCGTCAGGCCTAAGTGAGCCCTGCTTTTACACCTGCAGCTGGTTGCTCAGCTACACAATGAAACAAGCCATAGAGAAGCGACGTAAAGAGGGGATTCGGTGAGTTTGGGATGGGGAACTCAATACATTGTATTTAAATTAAGAAACCCTTATTTTTATCATCGGCTAATTACCAGTGCAAGGAATAAGTGGTGTAGACATTGCTAATTGCTAAGAAACAAATGACCTTGTCTCCCATAGATACAGTATAGGTTTCACGGTCACGATGCCATGATACTGAATATTTTTTATTCATAATATCTACTGTTTTTCTGTAATTGTTGAGGTATCTTGTTGTTGTTACAGTAATGAAACTGAAATCCCCTCTTCCCGCGCCAAAAAAAAGTTAAATCGAAACGTTCCCGTAGGTCCGACCCTTTTTAAAGTAAAAAAATATCGTAATCATTAAAGTAAACTTGCCAACTGTTCGATTCACCTTGTTTTCCTCTTTAAATCGGGCAAGAATTCTATCCTTTTGTCTGTTGCAAGAACATACTTGTAACAAGCAAACTGGATATAACAGACGGAGAACCTTACGCAACAAAACGCTAAAGAGAAAGGAGCTTTTCGCTGCTTGTGAAATACACTTTAAAGCGAAATACCGGCCGGTTTTTGAAACGCATCTAGTACATCAGCATTCTTATGCAGCAATGCAAATGAACACAAATTAGAATAAAATATCGAGCTAAATTTGAGCCAATTAGCCAAAATACGTAAGAATTCAGTTGTCAGCGATCGTTTCAAAAACCGACCGGTTTTTCGCTAATTTAATAACCGATAAATTACTAGTTCTTAATTATTTACTAAAAACTAATACAATTTTCCAGGACATTTATCGGTGAGCTCTTGGCTTGGCCACATCGTTAGTTTTATAAATATTTCGGCCCATCTTAATAAAGCTTGAGCCCTTGCGCCCTTCAATTCCTTTCTATTCCAATTCTGATCCAATTTCGTTTCATCTAAGACGGTTCATCGTTCCAAACTGCTTATTCAAATAAAGGACTCCCGTGCAAAAAGTCAGTCCGCTGGGGGAAAAACGACTGCGCGCGCCCTCGGACAACAATAAGACCTGGGCCGCAAGCGTGTGCGCGCGCCCACGGTCCAACTTATTTGTTCTTCGATATTTTGAGATCATAAGACATTTTGGGACACATTGGCTTTTTAAGAGAGAAAGAAGTAATGAGAGACTATTTTATATTAACGTGGTTTTATCCGACTCCAGATGTAAAAGGGTTTCACATAGATCAGGACTAGAACAGGGCGCTTTTTTTCTTTGAAAGAGTCCCGTGACGTTACATAATATAATCTAACAAATATACAAAGGAAAATGTGTGAAAATTCCTCTATTGTTTCTTGGTTTGGATAGACGGTTACTTTTCTTCGATTATCATGCACGGTAGAAGAAGCAAAAAATGCAGATATGAAGTTTAAAAAAAAAACGAGTAGACAAGTCTTTCTTTCTATCCCTTCTCTCTCTTTCTCTCTCTCTATCCCTCTCTATCTCCCTCTCTCTCCCTCTCTCTCTCCCTCTCTCCTTTCTCCCTTGCTTGCCCAAACTCTGAACCTCTTTCTCGGATGCTTGAACAAACTGAACATATAACACAAAAGGAGTATTTAAAGGGTGCGAACAGCGAGAGATCGCGAGCTAGAGGAGACAGCGGAGAAGCTACAGATGCTACGGTGATGTTAGAGAAACAGTGAAACAAAGATAAACAGAGAAGCAAAAAGATGACGCTGTCAGGAATGTAAAGCTGCGGGTCAACGGGTCTTAATTGGAACACAATAGAGATAAGAGGTAGTATATTGGATAAAGAGAGAGAGAGAGAGAGAGAGAGAGAGAGAGAGAGATAGAGATAGAGAGAGGGAGAGAGAGAAATGAGGTGCTCAAATATTAATAATTCATTATTTGTATTGTTTCTATCACGTATAGTCATCCAAATTAAGTCACCAAAGCAGGTGGAACACTATACAGAAGAACTACTTACAACAACAGCGAAACACCGTGACATCAACTAAGACATCAGCGGCCGTCCACTGATAGTTAGAAACGAAAAGAAAATACCCAAAGAATGGTTTGCAAAAACGCAGACATTGTCTTGTATTAGAGATAAAACAATCCATTATGAGGGAATGCAATTCAATAAATTGCGTGCCATTTTGTGCCCGAAATGCGCGAAAGGGACAGCAATTTGCATATAATACACGGAAAGTTGTGTGGCATATAAAATAGAGCTGAGGTGTTACAACAACGAAGGCCAATCTAAAATAACTGTATCCCGCTCCGTTTTGGTTTTTCGTCTGAACATACTTGAAATCACGTACAATAACAATAATAATAATTTATTTCCAGGTAGCAAGTTGAATTCATTTTGGTAATATGTGACAAGTTCAATATGAGGAAAATCAAAGAAGGGGACACGATACTAAACCACTAAAAAGGTCACGAGTATCTATCTAGTATTAGTATCTTCTTACCATATAAAGGAAAGAGTTTAGATGTTTGTCACCGAATCCGCAACGAAATCCATACTACGTTTCAAGGATTTGGTATAAGCAGTAAACAGTTCGCAAACCAAAATAAACGAAACGAGTTTCGTTACATTAATTACTGACAATACTTTTCAGACGTTTCATATAAGTATGCACATTTTTTTTTAAGTATTGCCTGTGCAGCACTGAAAAACGCCTCAGGCGGCGAGAGCGGTCTGGTAACGAATAAAACAGGCCTATGCCCTATGCGGAGTTGCTATAGTATGGTAGCCAGGATAAAGTTTACCTAGTCCACTGATAGGTGCATGTGTCCAAACGTAACCTTAGCATAAAATTAAACTACGTATGTGACAAGTGAGATAAGGGCCACAGTAGGATAAAAAGGGGGCAATTCCTTAGGAAAACCCTCTAACTGCGGTATCTTAACCATGGTGTGATCTTTACAATAATGGATCACTTATCATACCCTAATCAAACATAGTGATTTCATGTGGCATTCAAAAAGTAGAATACAATTCTTGATTTCATAAAAATCATCTTTTCCTGTGAGAAATTTCATACAAAGCTCCTCCTGAGCCATTATTTTGCACAATTTTCAACCTAAAATATGATGACAAGAAACTGTTTCTATATTATGAATTTCAATCAAAATCATCCATCGTCATAAGCTTCTTATTACGTTGCATCGTTGGAATAGTTCACTACATTCAAGCAACGCTCTCTTCAAGTTTGGGAGAATGATGCAAAAATTGAAATAGGGTAGTTTATAGAAATTTATAACCGAACTATGTTTCATCTAGCAGAGAGTATATACCAACAACGGTTAGTTCCGAGAAGTTTTTTTAAAGCGAAATAACGCCCGGTTTTTCAAACGTATGTTGGCAAACGCCAATTAATATAATTATAGATTAGAAACTCGCGCGGTAACCTACAGTCATACGTCTGGAAGATGACGATACATCGTCCAGCATACGTTTCAAAAAGCGGTTGTGATGCCGCTTTAATCACTCATACACTAGTTAGACTGGTTAATGCCAAAAAATCGATGATTACTCTGGACTTCCAATTTTAAAAATAAAAACGAGCAGCACCAAAAACCCTATTACGAGCGCGATCCCTCCAAATTTGGAGTTAAGGCCCGCGGATTGTTGGGAAAAGGCCTGAAGGCCTGCACAGGATGGAGGCCTGAACACCTGGTCAAGGGCCTCAGGAAAGACGTTGTCTTTTTTTCTTGAGCACACACACACAAAAGATGGGGGTTAGTCCCAAGTGCAGACCTGCTGGTCCGAGCAACACTAGTCGTCCCAATAAGGAGACTTACAAAGAGAGACAGATAGAGGATGAGAGGGAGAGAGGGAGTGAAAGATAGAAAGAGAGGAGAGAGAGGGGAGAGAGGGAGAGGGAGAGGGAGTCAGGGACGGAAAGAGAGAGAGAGAGAGAGAGATCAAGAGAGAGAGAGAGAGAGAGAGAGAGAGAGAGAGAGAGAGAGAGTGGGAGAGAGAGAGAGAGTGGGAGAGAGGGAGGCAGTGGGAAAGAATTTGACCATACGATGTCAATAGCTAAGGTCGCTGCTTCCTTGAGGATTTTGATCCAGCTAGATGGATATGCACTCTATTACAGTAGGAAAGCGCCAGAGCGAGTACAGTACCTAAAATTATAGTGCAGTTTTCATGAGACAGCGAGGGAAGAGAGAGACACACACGAGCGGATAGGAAGAGAGGGAGTGTGAGAGAGAGAGAGTCGTAATTGCAAGTAAAATGAACACAGATGCCTGGGATTAGCGTGTACCCGGGCACTGATGCATGGGAAAACAGTTTGCCCAGATTAACAATAATGTGCGCATTATGAATGGAATCGTATTAGAAAATGAATGGCTATTTGAATTGGTTAAGCCCCCAGAAAACGGAACTTCGTAGTATAAGACACAGTGTAACGCGTTAGACCTAAGTATTACAATTACGGTAAGATATATAATACACTCATAAGTTGGGTTATTACGTGAGGGTTTTTCAGCCACCATCATGTTTACTGTCCGCCCTACACTGATCACACAAAAGTCAGGCAATTAAGGGAATAATTTGAATAAAATAATTATCCGAACAATTTGCCTTCAAAGCTCGTTTCCTTAGCAAGCCTGTCCAGTCTAGACTCAGTCTCAATTCCCACAAAATGGCCCAAAAATAGAACAATTCCTCCTCGAAAAGGTGGAAAAACTTGGTCGGCTGTGCGAGCCTGGCCCTAGGCCCTTTTCGGGCCCAAGAAAAAAGATGGCCTTGGTAAACATACATTGAAACGGGGCATTCTTGTGAGACTGAGAACGATAACCGCAATAAAAGACTGCGGCTAAATCAGTCTCTGAGAAAACGGTCGGAAATTCAAGCGAATAAAATGAGGGCAATATTTGGGAAGGTTGAAACTTGTTAATTATAATTTTTTTAATTATTCCAAAAGCGTTTGTTTTTATACAAGGTACTAAGTTACTGTCGTAAACTACGCTAAAATACCGACGTAACGGTTAGAAGAACGTACAATCAGAAGTGCAAATAGTATACAAAATACTTGGGCAGACATAAACACTTTGTACTGCTTATACTATAACACAGGTGTGACACAAACAGGAATTATTTTTCAGTTAAAAAATGAACATCTGCTAACTCTAATAAAATACTGTAAACTAGCAAAATTGTGTTTTACTCATGAGCCTGACCCTTTAAAGGAAGGCAGTCACTTCAAAATCAACTTTTTTTATTCGATTTTTATTAGATGCAAGCAAATTTATAAAACAATATGCAACCCATAAAAATCCACATAAAATGGAACTCAGGGAGAGAAATCAATGAGAATAAGTTTTGATAAATGACCGTCGCCGGTGCATATATGCAATTGCCAGGGGTACTTGGAGAGTGAACAGCCTGCAGTGTTACACCTGGCGCGTGGTTTATCACTGCAGGGTATTTATTATGAAACTCTATACGGGCAATTATAAACTACGGTATATAAGTATAAGTCATAAACAGGGATTTCTCTCCCTGAGTTCGTTTTGCCGTACTTTGGCGCTGGAATCGTCGTTTTCTTCACATAGTTGAACAATTAATGAAAACCGAATAAAAAATACGAATTTGTAGTGACTGCGATCCTTTGCAAACTGTGTTACCAGCAACACGATCGAGGAGTTCCACACTGATTCTGTTATTCAAAATTCAAAGACGTCCCCGGCTAGACTCAAACCCGGAACATGTAAAAGGGCCAACGTGTCCAAAGGCAAACAATATTCTCTAAATTGTTTAAAGCGAAATACTGGCCGGTTATTGAAACGCATCGTGGAGGCGTGGAGGCATCGCATCGTGGACGTATTTATGAAAGTTGCTCGAATTTGGCTCGATGTTTTATTCAAATTTATGTTCATTGGAATGAGCTTCATAAGAATGCCTGTGTACTCGATGCGTTTCAAAAATAGGCCGGTACTTCGTTTTAAACTAAAACCAACATTATTTTCCAAGAAGGTATGAGCCAATTTGTCACGCTCTCTTTTATTTACGGATTTAAGGACGTAATGCTCTAAGTAATCAGCAAATCTTTTTAAAACCACCCTAAAATTTAAATTTACCTCGACCAGTTTGTACAAACAGTCACTGGTCATGACAGAATGAATATATTACTAGATTTCGTTATTTATTAAAGGGGACATTTTTTAATCTGGCATGTGAGTTACGCTACGGTTTACATGACAGGGCCCTGAAGGGGGTATGTATTTAAGGGAAAGTTCGCAAGATATCTTATTCCTAGTAAAACCAAAACGGAGCGGGATACAGTTATGGCTGGCAACTTTTAGATTGGCTTTCCTTACCGTTGTTGTAACACCTCAGCTCTATTTTATACAGTCCTAGTGGGCATTGGGAAACACCTTTTGTTCTTTTAACTTTTACTTTTTCAAGAACATCTTTAAATAAATTATTTACTGTGATAATGTGTTTTTATTGCCTTTACGTTATCCATAATCCATAAGGTATAGTAAATTAAAGGTAAATGTAACAGGTAACTAGCTACAAATTCGTTATATGTATATGAAGCTTATAAGAGTTTGACTCACAGGATTTATTTCAGTGGTACATTTCGCAAAGGAACATCTATAATTATAATAATATGTAGAAAAGATAAGGGGGGATTTCAGTTATAATCACAAGGGTGAGATAAGATGACGAAAACATACAAATATACTTACGATAACAATATTAAATTATCTACTATCTATACAGAAGAAAAAACACCCCGGGATGTAAAACGCACTGATTTTGGATAAATTTTAAAGCGAAATACCGGCCGGTTTTTGAAACGCATCGAGTACATCAGCATTCTTATGCAGCGCATGCAAATGAACATAAATTAGAATAAAAATCAGTTGTCTCAGTTGTCCGCGATGCGTTTCAAAAACCGAGCGGTATTTCGCTTTAATATCTTAAGTAAATCTTTTCACGATGAGTAATTGAGAGCAAACCTAGAAACGGTATATATGAAGAACGCACTGCGTTACACCAAAAATGACAAACCGTAAAATCAGTACGTATCTTCGGTGTGAAGTAAAAACTTCTAATTTTCTCAGGGAAGAGTCCTTAGCCCTCCCTCAACTCCCTCAACTCTTGAAATGTTTGGTTAATAATCATAAAAGAAAAAAAAAACAGAGACCACCAAGGTGAGCGCAATGATGATTTTAACGAGAACTCCTAACAAGCGTTCATGACAGTTTCGCATTTTATGTGCATGCAAATTGCCGGCGAAGGGCCGCGCTGTGGTGATAATTAGCGGAAAGCGCGTGCAGAGCGCGGCAGCGCCATTGACACAGATAACGGAACGGGGGAAGATCGTTAAATTTTTGCGCGCAAGCAATAGGGTTGACAACGCAGAAAACTACGGTAGTTTACGATGGGATAGAAAAAATATTGAGCACTTCTTCATATCATTATATTCATTTAATTGTAAAATAGTGATGAACAGGGTAAGTAGCCTGCAGCATGAGACGGTTAAAAGAGACGGGCCACGTTTGGGTTCTAAAAAAATTTGATTCTAATTTATTAGAATAGTTACTTTGTATAGTGGACACAATGCTTTGTATGTAAAATAACTCACAACTGGGGCACATTACAGGATGGATGCTGATTTACATTTATGGGATCATAAGGTACCCCAGGAGCTGTACTCAAAAAACTAGAAGCGATAGCAAGCAACTAAATTTAATATTCGGACAAAACATCGACTTTGAAACGCTTCAAGACAGGAATAAATAAATGAATAAAAACAACATAGCTAATTTTCATGCGCCTGAGCCAAATAACGACCCCCAACGTTTCGAAAGCAAAGCAATCGACAGAGCTCTAACGAGCTGAAAACTTTTTTTCTTGAAGCAACTATCATTGACAAAAGTTTTCGCTCGAGCAAAAATGCTCATATAAAAAGCTTGGTGACCTTATCGCGCGACGGGCAAAAAACGTCCAAAAATGGTAGAAAAACAGCACTGGGTAAGCAACCTATCAATTGGTAAACGAGGTTTTACTGACACAGAAAATTTAGAAAAAGATATTTTTGAGAAAAAGGACAGCCTATTTGAAACGTTAAAGCAAATACGACGATGAAAATTGCATGGTTTTTGGGTTTTGTACAATTATAGTATAAGTATTGTTTAATCAACTAATTGTAAGCATATCATAAGTAACGAATTCGTATGAAAGGGATTGTGCAGTCAAAATTATTTGGAAATTTATAATACCAGAACAGTAGAAGTGAGTAGAAGTACTGCAAGTGTGTAAGTACTGTGGCGGTGGATGGAACTTCTTATTTTCATACTCCTTGAGTTTTACAAAAGTTATTGTAAATACAGTAATCTTGCCACAAAGGATACAAAAAATTCGTATGGTATGCTTGAAATGTTTGCAAGGTTGGGGGATAAATTCGGGCAAAAACTACTAATAAACTTTATGGGATATGGCGTTTCCTAACGTTTTATCAACACATTATCAGAAAAAAGATCCTATACAAAAAAAATCAGAATAAGTGGAACATTCGCAGAAACGGGCTATATGCAATACACACACACACATCGTGGCCTAACATGTAAACAATGCAAGGTGATTGATTTTTGGCATCTTTTGATTTAGACAATGTGATCCATGTTAGGGACACATTTTAGAAAACGCTAAATAACTTTTTGCAAAATAACGGTACTTCGAATAGTAAAATATGAAACAAAATATATGAACAATATAACTAATAAGTAAGAAATAAGCAAATTAAAAGTAAATAAAAAGCTCGGAAACGCAAAGCCTCAAATATGACCTACAGAGAATGGTTCAAAATACATCGCGCCGCCCCACATCCTACTGTAGTTCGCGAGTGATTTATAGGGTTTCAAGGTTCTATCTTGGAACGTTTTTGAGAAGAGGAGAGAGAGAGAGAGAGAGAGAGAGAGAGAGAGAGAGAGAGAGAGAGAGAGAGAGAGAGAGAGACTTTCTGAGAAGAGAAATAGAGAGCTAGAGTCTTATTAGACTGAGCCTAGTCCTAGGCCAAGGGAACTACGGAACAAACTTAACACACTGAAAGTTGTCATACTGTAGTATCAAAATAAATAAAAAATTCGTCTTTTATTTTACGCAGGACAGGGGACTGGTAAATGCAAACCATCCTACTTTTAACCTGGATGATTAAATTCAAAGTAAGAAAAATTCTAAACAAAAATGTTCAAAAAGGTTAGGTTCCACCGAGATTCGAACTCGGGTTGCTGGATTCAAAGTCCAGAGTGTTAACCGCTACACCATGGAACCGATGTTTCCGGGAGACCTGGCATAATTTGTGAGGAAGCTTCTTGTGAAAAGGAAGAAAGCATAGGAAGAGGCCAGAGATAGGAATAAAATTACAAAATATGGCTCATTGAAAAAATTATTATTAAAACGACTCCCCACCACTTGCAAACTATTTTTCATGCTTGCTATTCATAGATATCTCCGCTGAAGTACAAAAAAAAACTAGAGATATGTGTTAGAAAAACTAGAAAAGCTGGAAAAACTAGAGACATAGATGGAGAAAAACTAGAAACTAAAATACCAAACAAGAGAAATAACACGAAGACGTCGAGAAATTTGTCATCTGGAACTCGTCGCCTAAGGCTCTGGACCGCTGCGGAACATGTCATAAGCAAACCTTGAACTTGAAAACTGTATTTGTAACAGGCTTGAATAAAGGTCTTGAATTCTTGAAGCGTAAGAGATTTTTAAAAAGATATGTTCTTATTGTTAGCTACACGCATAGCTAGATCGGCCCCATTCCTTCGCGTCGAATTTCGTATTATAATCAACTTGAACAATCATGCGGCAGTGCTTATTGCTAGAAATTACAAAATAATGTCAAAAATTAAAAAACGTTATCAAAATTGCGATAGGCACAAAATTTCCCAATGTCAAATTTTCTGCAAGAAAAAAGAATGTTCTGTATATAGTATATTTCTTGAATAAATAACGAAGGGTGTGTTAAGAATGTGTTCTATTCCTGTACGGGTGAGGTGTGAAGCCCAGCTGGCTTACCTCAACTAAAAGAAAACTGTTTTCTGTTATAAATGCAGCTTTGAATTCGAAATCCTCTAATAATTGAAACTCAATTCAGTAATCCGCCTTAACATTCAGTTCTATGTTTCCCAAAGAAGATAATAACTGAAACAGATTTGATGAAATGCTCAGCCTCAGCACGACTCGGCTCAATTAAGGATAAAACAAAAAAAAAAGTCTAATAAAATCCACAAACAATACCATAATCCTGACTCAAATAACTCCCTTACAGTAACCCGGTCATTAAAGGATCGCAGTCACTACAAATTCGTATTTTTTATTCGCTTTTCATTAATTGTTCAAGTATGTGAAGAAAACGACGATTCCAGCGCCAAAGTACGCAAAACGAACTCAGGGAGAGAAATCCCTGTTTATGACTTTTACTTATATACCGTAGTTTATAATTGCCCGTATAGAGTTTCATAATAAATACCCTGCAGTGATAAACCACGCGCCAGGTGTAACACTGCAGGCTGTTCACTCTCCAAGTACCCCTGGCAATTGCATATATGCACCGGCGTCGGTCATTTATCAAAACTCATTCTCATTGATTTCTCTCCCTGAGTTCCATTTTATGTGGATTTTTATGGGCTGCATATTGTTTTATAAATCTGCTTGCATCTAATAAAAATCGAATAAAAAAGTTGATTTTGAAGTGACTGCCTTCCTTTAAAGCGCAAAAAAAAGTTGTAGAAAAAGGCGGGCGCGTCGGAAAAATCACCGCATTCCCATCGCTGCGCAAACATTTGTGCGTGGCGCACGTGTTTCGGCGATTAATCGTCCGGCAAAGGTGCCGCAATCGCGCATTAATTGCCGCACGTCGCGCGCATATGGCACAGCACTTTGGTGGCGCCGGCTGGCCCAGGCGCGTCGCAGTGACAACTGCCCCCTTGCTAACTATTGAGTATATTGCATGGTAATTAAAGAAAGTTTAGATCCCTTAGAGAATGAGAATAGAGGGAAGTGCTAAGTCTAATATTGGGTCGGTTTTTGAAACACATCGAGTACACTAGCATTCTTGTGCGGCTTTTGCAAATGGACGTAAATTAGAATAAAAAATCGAGCTAAACTCGAGTAACTTAGCATAAATACGTAATAATTCAGTTGCCCACGATACATTTCAAAAACCGGCCGGAATTTCGCTGTAATGAAGAAACTGAATTGCAATACGATAGACTCAGGCCACGTAAAAAAAAACTTTTAACCCGATTTTTCTGCTACAATACTGCTGGATTGGGCTATATGGCTACATATGGATAAAATACAAAAATGTTATACCCGAAACAAAACCTACCGTAGTTCTCACTGCAACATAATGCGTCTCTGAAAACGCAGTTGTAAATTAGTAGAAAGTTCCAGATTTAGCTAAGTATGTACGTTTGTAAAGTTCAATGCTTTTGTGTTTAAAATACAAGTTTAAAATGTCTATGATTTCTCAATCCTGCCATGTCATACGCGTGTCCCCCTAACGGCCTAACGACCGAGCACAAAAAAAGTTGTGAAGTGATAAATATGCCGAATATTCCCCGTGCTCAAAACCACGAAATGAACTAAAATATAAACCATTCCCCAACTCGTTCTCGCCAGAAAATTGTCACGAAAAAAGTTGCATAAAAAGCGTGATAGATTACCAAGGACACGGCTTTTTATGAGCGCTTTTATGATGAACAAGCGCAAAATTCGCGAGAGTTTTGCGAACGTGGTCATGTACACTTTGACAGGTATTATATAATTTACTGATTGTACCAGGAAACCCTAATTTACTTCTATCAAAAGGCTCATATCATTTTAAAAAAAAAAACTTTTCTTGAATTTTTCTGTAAAAAAACATACCAACTACGACTATGAAAACAGCACGTCTTATTACTTTTTTGGTAGGATTATAGTATAGTGACCTTCCATTATATCCACATATCTTTATATACAAAATACTATCCAACGTATGGTAAAAAACCTGGATATTTTGTTAGACGCGTATATTTTACGGAAAATCATTGAACACGTTTAATGTTGTTCCCGAAGCATGCATTCTATTAGTATAACTTCAAATAGTCGGTACATATTCCCTTTAATGTCTTTAATAACATAATACAAACACTACCCGTCTTTATAATTTACTACATACACCCTTCTTTCTGTTGATAGTTAAATGTCAAAAGGGGTAGTATAATCTAATGGCTCTAGTATTTTTTCGTTAAAAAATACTACCCCCTCCCACACAAAGGGGTAGTTATGTTTCCATCTTGTGTAGTGTACTTCAGTGGGAGAGTATTGCTCAATTTTTTTTCATCTCTTTAACTACAAATGATTACAAAGTTGTTACAAATGAAGAATTCAAACACAAATATTTGCACCTGTTCTTCATATGAATCGAATTTTTCTGAACTATGTTGACAAACTCACAAATTTTCCATGTTTGCTGTCATAATTTTTCTTGGGCAATTTCCGTTTTTCATTAATTTTACCAGTGGGTTTTGTTGAAATACAACAAACTCTGTATTACGCTAAGTTTCGGTAGCGATAGTTGATCGTAGAACTGGCCTCTGATTTTAGTTTTAGCACCTCTTTGGCACAATTAGTTTCGAATACAGTAGCAAAATCGCCCATTTTGGTATTGGTGCATACATTTCAGGTGTTAATAAATATTTAAATCACCCCAATGCTTCACCACCCAACCATCACTGAACATCCCGAACGCATCAGAATACGCTGCACACCAAACTCAAACATATCAGCATTAGGGTGACTTCGCTACTGTATTCGTTCTACTACTGTGCTACTGTACTGTAGTAGTTAGTGTAGCATCTAACTTTGTTAGCCATAATCATAGTACCAAAGTTTCAGTGGCTAATATTTATGCTACACAGATTACAAATTATTTCAAAAAGCAGCTAACTTCAGCATAATGAGAACGTGATATACAAAAACCATACCACCTGCAAGATCTGAATCACACAATTCAAAACACGCCTAAAAAACCAGTTGCGCCGACGCTCTGAGACCTGAGAACGGCTCACTCTAAGTTTTACACTGTTCTGACAGTGTTTTAGTGTAGAGTAAGCATTTTTTTTAAGGTGAGCCCGAAATATGTTTTGAAATGTTGAAGCCTCTATCAGGGCCACGTAAAAAAGTTCCAAATTTTTCTGCAGGATAGCTATAGGATTCTGCAAGCATGACATGACTGCGAAAACAGCTTTTACGAAAACAGAAAATTAGTCGAAAAAAACAAGATCCATTTCGAGATACTGTAGTCAGTTAAGTCAGTATACAAAAACGCGTTTATGAGGCAGTAACGGGTTCTAGACTTGACTCAAGTGCGTACATACGTTTTGTACCAAACAACCATTACATGGTAAACATAGGAACCCATTTGGCGACGGTTCCCTGTTTTTTTTTCGTGGGCGACCCATTTGGTGACCACTTGGTGACCTTGTCGTGACCAAGTTTTCTCGAAAACGGTCGTCAGCTGGTCCCAAATGGTCAGTGACCGGTCACCAACCATTTGCTGGCCGGCTCGTGACGGTTTTTTGTAGTAGTCTTGACAATTATTTCGTTTTTCTGTGCAAGAGTATTCTAGGATATCAATTATTGTATTGTTACGGTCAAACGCCGTCAAACAGCAAAATTATGTGGACCTTGTTATGCGAGTAACTTAAAGGGTGAGGTCCACCTCAGAAAATAAAAAAGTTATTAGTTTTATCAGATTTCCCGTGTCTGTATCTACCAGAATAACTAAAACAAATTTGGCAGAAAATTATTTACAGCGAAATATGGAGCAAAAAATAGCCCTCCAGTACCATTATTACGATAGGCGTCGATGGGGTGTGGTGCATGATAAACCGCGCTCTCGCTACCGTTGTTTGGGGACAATGAAAGGGCGGGATTATGGCTGTGCGTTTGTTGCTTTTTTAAAACCCTGCGTTTTATTTTTTTGCCAAGCTAAACAAAGCACAATTAATCCCGTCTTCGTCATTTGTATTACGTTGTAGTTATTTTAGAACATATTTTTTGTTTGTAATTTTTTTCGAAAATTTTTCACAAAAATTTTTCATCTCAGCCAAAATGTAAAAAGGATACCAGGCTACCGTAATCCGAGGTACTCAAGCTGGACCATTTTTTGCTCATATTTCGTGGGAAATAATTTTTTGTTAAATTTGTTTTAGTTATTCTGGTTGATACAGACACGGGTAATCTAATAAAAATAATAACTTTTTTGTTTTCTGAGATGGACCTCACCCTTTAATTAGCAAATTGCGCTTTTATCAAAGTGATGTAGCCACGATTGCCTAAGTTTGTATGTAGTTTACTCGCAGAAAATGGGAAAACTTTTTCTATGGGTCTTTCATAAGGCCTTTAGACTAGAAGCGATGAACACCTTTAGAAGACAAATTAAAAGTTGTTTTTGAGAACAAATTATTCACCGATCAGTGGGTATCACTCGTAGTTTATTAAGTTTAAAGGTACAATAATGAGCAGTCGAGCGTGCTTTTACGTGAATCAGCCAGACCCAATAAGTTTGTAGAATAATAGATAGTAGATAATGTTACGGTTGACGAATTCAGAACTATAATCCGGCCGTTGATCATGTTTTCCGCATTCTTGTTCAAAATTATTTGTCTGGCTAAACAGTAAATGTCAGTTTACTGTAAATTAAAAAAAAAATCAAAAATAGTAATATGTCAGTCCTTTTTATTATCTTCATAGAGAAAGAGTTTTTATTATCATTGTCAAGATCGGTTCCTTTCGAAGTTACATTAGGTATAATCAAGGTTGAGGTGTATGTATGTCTGCTGACTTATTTCAGATGTTCTCCCACGTCCAAGAATATATCATTTACACAAATTCTCTAATAGCCTATGTGGCCAACTCAATTCTAATCTATCTGATCTTATTTTATTCGAGAAAGGAAATGGGACAATATAAAATATTATTGTTAATGTTCGCGATATTTGATATTCTTTATCCAACTATACATCTGGTCGCTGCACCGGTTGGACAATTAGATACACCTTTAGGAAAAAGCACACACTATTCGTAATTTTAAGCGGTTTAACGGACGGTTTTTGAAATTTATGTTGAACACTGAATTCCGCACGTTTTATTCTAACAACATTGCAAGTAGATTCATTTGAATACAAAACATTTGAATACAGTTGTCTAACTTATGTTTCAAAAACCGTCTATTATGCCGCTTTAACTTGCGTTTCACTAAATTCCAGTAAAGCCAAGCGATGCCTGCACGAAAGTACATGGCGTACTTCGCGCACGTACAAACGACCTAAGCATAGGCTGCTGCATTACCTTCACAAAACAATGTTGCTACAAAGTCGTTATGATACCTGGAAAGGTTTTATTGAACTCTTTATCATAACAGTGAACAAATATATACACAAGAAGAGTAAAACAAATTAATAGTAATAAAGACTATAAAGAGAACGGCCACGCAGACTGGCCCCTAACAAGAGGACCAGCTACCAACGTGCGCCTTACCAACCTTTTCACAAATATGTAAAACGGATAAACATAAATCCAACTCGTGACAACTTTGAAACAACCACCCGGCATCATGGGCGATCCCTCCTGGCCCTATCCCGAAGACGTCGAGCAATTTGTCATACTGGAACTTGTCACCAACTCTGCTCAGGACATCGGCAATCAAGTCATACGATTTGAAACACTGTATTGAAGTACCCTTGAATAAAGGAGCGGGCTCATGTAGCGTACTACGTACAAGCTTATTTTATTTCAAATCCAAAATTCGAAGGCTGCATGTAAAGGCTTGGTTTCCAGCGAGTTTCACACAATGTTTTCAACCGGACTAACTGCATTCAACAAAAACGTTGCGTTTGCCAGCACCCTCGTGTATGGCTCGTTCTTTTCACTGTCGCTGACCCTATTGGCTATGCACTTCTTATACCGATATATAGCGATTTGCCAGTAAGTAAAACATATGATACTCATTTATTCCTATAATACTATACTATCGAAACATGAACATGAAATAATCCAACGATGCGATAAGAGGTTCAGATGCTGCTTGTGTTCTAGCGCGCAGAATGTATGCCAGATGTAAGCCGCGCGCAAGCACAGCTTCAGCGTCAAAACCTATTTCTCAATCAAATATTTTCAGTCGTGAATATCTGCCTCGATTGAGAAGTCGTCGAATTCGATGTCTCATTTTGTTGCTTTCTCTTTTACCTGGGTTCCTTTGGATTCTCAGCCTCTCCGTTTTCCTCAACAGAACTTGTGTCAACAGTGTCAGAGTTGTGAGTTCATTTCTTAGCGATTAACCGCGTCGCATCGGAGCTTAACTTATAAAATATGAAAGTGCGAATTTGGATGGTTGCGTAGTAGGTAGAGAGGCAGAAGGCCCGCTAGGTTCAATTCACAATGCCACAATTTTTCAATAAGACATCAAAATCATTATAATATATACATTTATTTGCTGTCACACTTTTAAAGGCAATCGCGGAAGAATTTCACACCGACATAGATGACGTCGGACTAGTGGGCGGAGCTTTGTTTGTCAGTTTTACGTTTTACTTTTTTTAGTTTTCAGCGTTGCGATTCCGCCTTTGGGAACAGCTTGTGCATGTGTAATACTAGTTTAGTTTAAAGGAGGAGGCTCACGAGAATGAAGTGCCCAACTCCAAATAGTTGCCTTTTATCGGAAGATGATGGTATTGAATTCCGAAGGACATGCTTTACAAAGCGAAAGCTTTTAATTGGAAGGAGTAAATCGTAAATCAATATAAAACTATGAATTCTATAAACATTTTGGATCGTAGTAAATAGTTGCTTACTCCTACTAAAAGATTTACTCCTTCCAATTAAAATCTTTTGCTTTGTAAAACATGTTTTTTAATACCATCATCTTTCGATAAAAGGAAACTATTTGGGCACTTCATTCTCGTGAGCCTCCTCCTTTAACCGATTAAGACCCAAGCCTCAGAACATCGCACATATTTTTGGTTCCAGAAAAAAAAATTAAAAAAAAAGCTATTACTTTAGGACACAGACGAAAATGGCCAGTTGTTCTTCTGTGTGGAAACGTGGATTTGTGAGCTGATCTGCTATTCAATAATGGGTGGCACATTCTCTGTCATGATATATTGTGCTGTAAAGATTACGGTAGCACTTCGCAAGACTCCAATGTCGAATAGGTCACGTCGAATGCAGGTTCAACTGTTTAAGGCACTACTAGTGCAGGTGGGACTTTGACCCTAACTTATGATTGAAACAAGTAAAGACACGTTTAAAGCGGTTTGACACGTGGTTTGAAAAAGTTTCTTGCCAAAAGCATTACCAAGTACTTATGCAAATTAATGTGCCCTTTTGTGCGACAAGGATTGCACATACATCAACCACGAGCCATATAACTTCAAAGCTGTAATAAGTGTACGCCTAGATATTGGGGTCAAGACAATAAGTATCACGCTAATCAAATCTCCGTTTAGGCTCTGATACCGTGTTTATTCGAGTATATTCCTGCCACTTTTGCGTTTACTCAACCGTTCTTTAATGGACATGTGAGTCGTACATTTTCTTTATATAAGTCATACTTGGAATCGCACTTTCACGCGTTTCTATACAAATTCTGGTAAAAATGAAGAACATTTTTTGACCATTTTGTTTATTTATTATTTATTAAATAACACCACAGGGTGTGCATCACAATGAAATGATGACCATATAAACCATACAAACCATATACCATATAAAGCTAACGGGTTCGATTCCGGTCTCCGCCGGTCGCACTCGTCTAAAGGGGTAAAATATATATAAAAGGGGTAAAATAGGTACAACTCTTGTGAAGATAAATCGTCGTCCCGGACAAATTGCCCACCGAGATCATATATGACTTTGTGCAGTTTATCTTTATGTAAGAAACATAAAATAATTTCCGATTACATTACAACCCAGTTTCAGATAAACACTAACTTTGTCATAATGACCATATCTTTTTATCCAGTCATTGAACCACTCGTCATGATATTTTTCGTTGCGGAATACAGAAGAGAGGTAGTTATTCATGTTATGATATATTACGATAGAAGAACCACATTAAGAACGCTTTCTTTATTGTCAAAATTCTTGAAACGTAATCCTCATCTTTATGCAAATTTACCTAACCGTGAACTGCTTCGGACTATGACGCTCGAATACCGGAAATATGCAAAATCGTACATGAACTCGCTTGTTCCGTTGTGATTGTTTGTTGATAAATGTTTACATACTCAAAAATCGATAAACTCAAATATGTATATGGTCATTTGTCAGAGAATTCATTTGATTGTGTGTGTCGATATATGTATATTTAGGTGCAAAGAAGACTGGCGTGTCTTCCGGGGGTCACACCTATTTCTGAAACAAATTATTCGTCTACAAGAGGTCATTATCCGAATATATCGCAAAAGACACCGACTCCGGCTAGTATATGTTAAGCGGGTGGAACAGGCTTTGTTGAATATATTTTAAAGCGGCATTGCGCCGTGTTTTGTGATTCGGATGCTGAACAACAACATTCCCGTGCATTACTTGCTATTTTCTAATCGTTTCCATATATAATACATGGGAATGGGAATCGAGTTGTCCCACATAAGTTGCATACGTTCGCAAGCCACGTCCCACATTAACTCGTCACCATTTTAATTTAAGCATGAGCTATTTCTATAATTTCATAACACCACACTACACTTCTATGTAATTTACATTCACTTTGGTGATCTTTAACGTAATTCTAAACTACTGGTGCTTTGCGCAATTAATACACTTCGTCTACGTTCATACCTTGTCTTCAACCGATTAATTCACAAAATATGTTTACTAATAAACAACATATTGTGCATCGACGCATGCATATGGAGAAATGTACCAAGAGCAATTAGGAAAAAACAACGAAAGAATGAGTGTTATCAAGCATGACTTGTTTGTTCCACTGGTAGTCATTTTGTTTCTCTAACACCAATTTCTTTGTTTCTTTACCAACATTGTTTATTTATCTTATGTGAGATCTACATTCAGTTCGATCATCTATAATCTTATTTATTTTAATGTGGGATTATTTATAATCTTATGTGGGATCTACATTAGGTGGGATTCGGTGCAAATTCGAAGCGCTCTTTTAATGAGGCTAATAAATATTCAATATTCAATACCATGTCCATAATACACTCTGGAGAGTTTTTCCAACCCAAACACGCAATGGGAACGGAGGAGTTTTTATTTCACTTATAAGGTATTACAGTAGTAGGTCTGGCACAACAGTGGGTAGCGGAAACAGATCGAAAGCACCTACTGTATGTCAATTTATTTGGAAAATTGTGATGATTTCAATTTTACACTGCTGATAGTTTATTCTTTGGAAGCATACTAAAAACTACAAAAAGGCACTAAATCAAAAATACATATCAAACGTACAAAACTACAAAAAATACATTCACATATCAAAGATCGAATTCAATAACTGATTCACGTCCACTCGTTGTAGGTCTTTTTTGATGATTTACTTTTGCTTTAACTTCCTGAAGTTGTGCTCCGCGTGCTGCCTGTTTGTGTCTATTGCTGTGATAGTGATGCCGGGCACTGACGGGCTGAAATAGAAAAGCGGCATGACACGTGGTTTTGAAACGCAACTACGGAAATTTGCCTATAATATAAATATAAAAATATCCTTTAAAGGGAGAGGCCCATGGGAAAAAAGTTTACCTCAAATTACTTGCACAGAATGTCCGGAATTTCAGAAATATTACTGTGAAAACCTCATTTCTTTGCACCTAGAACTCACAGGGATATTCGCCGGCAAACAGTTCGGTCAGCTACCGTAGTCAGAATCAATTTTTGCGTATTTAGGGCATTATAGTATTGGAAACGCCTTGTTATAATCGTATGAATGATCTTCATTCGTTTAACCATTATTATGAAGAGAAAGAATGCTAATGGATTGATGTAAACCGTAAAAACGTTTCTGACTACGGTACCTGGCCGAACTGTTTGCCGGGGAATATCTCTGTGAGTTCTAGGCTTCAAACAATGCGGTTTTCACAGTAATATTTGTGAAATTCCGGACATTCAGTGCAAGTAAATTGAGGAAAACATTTTTCTCGTGGGCCTCTCCCTTTAACTTTGAGTTCATAAACGGAACTTCGTTTTGGAACTCTTCTTGAACTGAGAATAATAGAACTCAAAATATAAGATCTTATTATATAAACGAGTAACTGCAGTGTGCGCTAACACCCTGTGCGTTACGGAAGTTCAATTTGAATAAATCATCCGCTGTATAAAAAGGATAGAAAGGCAAACGAAGCTCATTATGCAAAAGCAACTTTGTGGTTGACTTTTTCACAAGAGTTTCATTTGCGTTTCAGTTTCATAAGTTTGGAAAGACGCCTTCAGGCGGCGTAGCCTTCTGGTATCTAACAAAAAGAACTTTCTGCCTACCCGTATCACATAGCTATCGTGATCCCTTTGAAATCCATCAGCGTTAACACTTGGTGATGGACCGTAGCGGGGAACTCTTAAATAAATAGAAATTTGTAAGATATCTTGATGCAAATTTTCGATGATAAGGATCTAAGGATGTTGCACCCATAATTATGTTCCTAACAAAAACAGAAAGGAATTTTCGAAGCAGAAACATCCCCATGTGTCATACATACCACGCAAATTGCGCCGTTCCGTGTGCCGGAAACGCGCAGAATGGAAACTTTGCTAAGTCTGTGTGTGCAGCATACGCTTCACAAAAGACGTGACATACCGCTTTATCATTGTAAATGGAAGTGTAATACTCTAATTAGCAATAATATGTCACCGGACAGCACTTACCCTTCACGTGGCTCTTCCACGTAAGTTTCACTCTTATCGAACTGTGGTCGTGAGGACGGTACGGCTTCCCCTTGTCTGAATTATAAGAATAAAATAAAGATAAATAGTGTATTCTATTTTCTGGTGTTTCCAAGTATGCTGAAAATTTACCGTATCGTGGAACTACACGAGAATATTTTTTTATTTTTCATATTATATATGCAGGTTTCGTGTAGAAATACGGTAGTATTGGCAGAATCACACCGAATTTTTGGGATACTTGGAAACCCCATTAAGAATATTAAATAAAAAAACTTACACAGTCATACAAATTGACCTGGTGATTTCGGAAACGTAAAGCCGCATTCCATATAGAAAATGTAGCGCAAAACGAGATATAACGGTTGGTTGTTTTTGAAACGTATGATGGACAACTGCATTTACTGCATTCCATGGTGTGTGCAAATGAATATTATTAGAATAAAAAAAACTACATGTGAAAACATTGTCCAGCATATTTTTAAAAAACCGGCTGTAATACAGCTTTAAACTACCTATTCGTTTGGTCCCCACTCCTACTCCCGGATATTTCCTCGTAATGTCCAGCCTTTGGGTATTCAGCGGGATCAAAATCTCGGTTAAAACCTAGAGGATCGTCTCCTGCAAACAGAAATATACATACGCCACAACTTCACGTTTACATTGTTAGTTTTTAAATTATATGTATTTTTCTAATAAATGATTGGATTGGATGATATTTCGTATGAATTCCCCTCGTTTCTGTATCGTAAAGCCAAACTGACCATTTCTACTGGGACAGTTACAGTATCCCCCATCCTTCCCATGAGCCCCAACCCTTCCGGTGGGCCCCGGCAATCCTGGGGCCCCTTGTTCGCCGATCTCACCACGTATGCCTGGAGGACCTTCTGGGCCTAAATAGAATTTATGTGGTTCTTCCCTTATGGGAATCAATTCCCTATCACAGTCATGAATTAGAATATAATTAATTTTACAAAAAAATATTCCGATTTTGAGTTCGGGTTCTATGTCGCTCGGATCCTGCATAAGCCTCAACTTCTTTTTTTATAATAATAAAGTTCCTGATTTACAATTATTTACTTGATAAAAAAGGGTTTTTATGCATTATACTATACCAGTCGGCTCACGCCGCCTGAGGCGACTTACATGGAAAAATGATTGGTTTAGCATGGGCATACTTATATAGAAAGTTTCAAATGTATCTTAAGAAATTCGTATCATAGGAAACAATTGCATATGCATACATCGATATGGAGCTGCGAAACTCTTTTTATACCCGAACACGAAATTTGCATTTCGTAACGCACATCGGTATGCAAATTAGGCTACAGTTACTCTTTTATATAATAAGATTATTATTTCATTCACAAACCTGGTCTAGCAGATAGTCCGTTCTTTCCAGGGTCACCCCTCGGGCCCGTGAACCCTCTCGGTCCCTGACGGCCCTTTGGTCCCTGCACCCCTAACAACTGCACAGCGTCCTGACCAAGTTCGCCAGTCTAAATATTTTTTGAACATCTTAAACACATTGAGATAAAGGACTGGGAGCGCTTCTGAAAATATATATGTAACAATCAAAAAACTAACGGCCCCCTTCCGTCCAGGCCGCCCTGGTCGTCCTCGCGGCCCGTCCTCCCCTGGCGGACCCTTTTCATTTGTGCCGTCCGTTCCTGGTTTGCCCGGAATCCCAGGAACACCAATTGGACCTGCACATACATGACCACATATATAATATATAGATTAATAGATTATTATAATTTATGGTAGGCGAAAACAGCTGTTTCAATCAGAATTCCGTATTCGATTTCGAGGGAAAATATAGCATGTAGCGGGGAGGAGATTGGGAAATTCAAATTATATCCTGAAGCGGGTGACCTCCGCTTCCTTAGTCTTAGCCCTTATTGTTAGCACACCATAATACGAAAGCCCGCAATGTCTGTGTAACACAAATCGAGAAAACGGAGCCTGATAGGCAGGCAGTGTTTTTGGTGTTCTACTAAGTATTAAAATTAGGAGACTTGGGAACTATTAGTTACTGTATTTCTGGTAACCCACCAGATTCTCCAGTCTTGCCTCTGTCTCCTCTCTTGCCGGGCGGGCACGGGGGACACTCCATCTCTACCTGATAGATGCCATCGACTCCCGGACGACCGGGAATTCCCGGGTCACCATCCTAGAGAAGAAAGTATGGGTAATCATACATTCAAGTAAGGCTACGTGAAAAAGGCAATGTCGAATTTGTTTGCGCCGAAAGAGAAGAATGTCAGAAACATTTCAGTGAAAACACCGCAAAACGCAAAACTCGCCCACTATTATAGGTTAGATTTTAACAGCACTCAGCCTTTATTGGTGCACAGGTTTAGGTCTTTGTTAGGTTTGTTAGGACAAACAAATAAAAAGCACCATCTTGTGTCATTGCCGAAGCGTGCTATTATGTGAACGCCACAAGTTAAAGTAGTAAAGTGTTGGAAAAATGCCCATGTTATATTTCAATTGTGTGCCATTCGTTACCCTTCTGGAAATTTGCATATAACACAAGAGAACGAGTCCAGAAAACCAAATAGTAGATAAGAACAACTCACGTTTGCAGGCAAGCCATTCCTTCCTGGTGGCCCGGGAGGTCCGCGAGGACAGCGAATTCGACTACAATCTAAAAACGGATGGCTTCACACCACTGGAAAATCAGCCCGTGGCGAAGATTTGGCACTCGGATATATAGGTACACTATACATGTGCTCAGGTGTCAATGTTTTAAAAAACCAATAACCGATCATATTTAGCCCCTAGAAATTCATTGTTGAACATTTTTGTTCCAAGTTAATTTGACTAACAAACCACATATTCTGGGTCCGCTCTCGTGTATGGCCACTCTGTCCTCCTGCTCTCCCTCGTCGTCTGTGCTCAGCATTCCAGTACTGTATCCACGATCTCTCTCCTCTCCATTTCTCTCTCTGTTTGTGCGGTCTATCGCTTCCTGTTTTCTATCACTGTCTGCCTCCTCGTCCTCTACCTTCTCTTCTGCGAGATCTTCATCAACGGCGAAGTCCACATGGGTACGGTGAGCCTGAAAGTAAAAAACATAAAGCATTATTTTTTTTTTAGCACAATTTATTTTTTTGTCACACTCTATCCCCCTCTCTCTTTCTCTCTCTTTCTCAAAGTCTATATGTGAGAAGAGCGAAGCTGTTTTCGGGTTTAAAAAAAGGACTGTTCTTCAGGGCCCCGAAGGGGTCCCTGCAGTGGCCAGCCCTGATCCAAGAAACCTTCCCAAGTTTTTACATGGTACCGTTTTTACCACCCGGTCGGTGAAACCAGCCGCGGGAATTGAACCCTGGTCGTGTGTGTGGTGAGTAGAGCGCTTGCCACTACACCACCGGCTGGAGGTTTTCTTTTCGTGATCAAAGTTTCCATTTATGGAAAATTAGAAAAACAATGTTTCTCTTAATATTGTTCGACACCCAAACATGCTGTAATCTACCCACCGGTCTGCCCCTGTATCTCGCGTACTCTTCCTGTCTCTTCTCTCGCCTCAGCAGCGACATGTCTTGCATGACAACATCGTGTAGGGCGTTTTCAGAATCATGCATCAGAATCTGAAAATGTAAATAATAAGCGACACCCCTCAAATTAATTTTGCGGAAACATCTAGGCTGTATTTGATATAATCATCCAAGTCTTTGAAAGTGCAGCTTCAATAAAAGACGCCAAAACAAACCTACAAATTTCTGCGCGTTTAAAGCGAAATACCGGCCGGTATATGAAACGCATCGTGGACAACTGAATTATCACGTATTTAAGCTAATTTGCTCGGATTTAGCTCGATTTTTTATTCATGTTCATTTGCATATGCAGCATAAAAGTGCTGGTCTATTCGATGTGTTTCAAAAACCGGCCGGTATTTCGCTTTAAGATTCGCTAAGCTACAGTGTCCGAGACGATAAAAGATTACCATCACAACCACTATGATCGTTATAAATATAACTAAAAGAGCAAGAGTTGTATGGAATAAAGTGTTTTATAGCCATATCTCCTCCTATGCTGACCTACCGCATACTCTCTGGCCAGCTGCTCATATCGATTACTGTAGCTTTCAATATCGCTTATTATCGCGACGTATCCGATTCCGCTGGCGATAATTGTTATGAGCGATAAGGTGATGGCGACCTTCTCCGCGGTAGCGGTAGCGGCACGTAACTCGGGTTCATCGTGCCAACCCATAGCGGCGAAACTGCAAGAAAAGATGACTAGTAAAAAAAACTATTTACATTTCGTGAGAATTTAAAGGAAACATTCTAAGTGCATTTATGGCATAGATCATTCCTACGATACAAATACAATTCAAATTCAACAATAAGTGTTATAAGTTATAATAACATGTCTAAAAAGGATGTACATATTTTAGAGCAAACGAACAAACCATATAACCATTCACAACCATAACCATACACATTTATGCTAATTTGCTCGAATTTAGCTCGATTTTTTATTCAAAGTTATGTCATTTGCATAAGCTGCACAAGAATGCTGGTGTACTCGACGCCTCGATGCGTTTCACATACTGGCCGGTATTTCGCTTTAATTAAAATGTTCATTCGTGAGTGTGTATGTCCGCATGTATATAAAAGTGAACTATTGAGAAATGAAATAAATAAACGAACTTCATCAAAAGCTGGCGAAGGAATTATTTTCCTACAATTAATGACATTAATAAAAATTGCGATTGAAAATGTACGCAATGGGAATAAATTTGTCATGGTTTTGAAAGGCAACTTTAGTAGGACGGAGGCCATAATCCTTTACAATTATATTAGTACATTTTGTTGAATTGCTATTGTCCGTTGACAGAAAAGGTGAAAATTATTAGTTGCGGTGGTTTTCTAGAGCCATTGTGCTCGATAATAGAGTGTTATATGTGACTGTGTCCTGAGCGAGAGAATGGGTTAAATTACTCCCCTAAAATGGGAAAGAGCGCTGGCTCACTTGAAGCGAGACAGACCGCGCTGGCTCACTTGAAGCGAGACAGACCGGTTACCCCATGAGCTTTCTCAACAGGGAAATGGTAGAATATATGAGTGAACCAATTACAAAGTAGAGAAAATAAGTTTGACTGCAAACGAAAATATCTTCAAAATTCCATCTTTATCTTCAAAAAGAAAATATCTTTCAAAGGGGATTTAGATGTTTATCATACGTTTCAATATTTTTTTAAAAATTTTTTTAAAAATTTTTTTACGCTTCAAGAGCGTGCACCTTTATTCAAGGGTGAAAATACAGGTTCAATGTTTGCTTATGACATGTTCCGCAGAGGTCCTGAGCAGTAAGCGACGAGTTCCAGATGACAAATTGCTCGACGTCGTCGGGCTAGGGCCAAGAGGGATCGCCCATGATTCCCTCGCCTGGTGGTGGTTTTCAAAGGTTTTCAATATATGGGAATGGAGATGTTTGTTCAACATGCGTTTCTATTGACTGGCGTTAGGTAGCTTACTGTATGTAGATCTCCTTGCCTTAGTTATTTATTTATTTAGATATATTTTTGCTGTATATATTCTCCATGACTAGGTCGTATGATTTTTGTGATATAGTAGTTTATTGGTTTGTAGTCGTATGCTTGTCGTGGTGTTTTATTATTTTTATTAAATAACACCGAGGTGTGCATCAAATAATATGATGAAGAGAAAGCAATGTAGATATAACGAAACCAGTTGTACTGTAGTCGATTAGCAATCGGGTAAAAGAAAAATGTGAAGGTGTATTATCATACTCTTGGTCTGCTTTACATCGTTTTGCAAATATTTCCCCAAATCCTTTGTTATATGGGCGACATTGTATTGTTACCTCAAAAAAATGGGCCACGAGATAAGAACTTCACAATTGGGCTTAGGTAAAAGTAACTATTACAACTGAATCTCAAAAACTAGCACAGTGAATACCCTCCACCCGCAGGCAACCTTATGCGCTACAATAAAATGTCGCAGCGCCGCAAATGGCTTTTAGTGGATAATCCACTTGATTTTGGGAAAAAACTTTGCAAAACTATGACGAAAAAAGAAAGGCACAAATAACAAAGCACAGTGTTAGAATAAAGACCCGCATCGATATATCCCGCATAATGTTTACAAGAAAAGAACCAATCGAACAATGAAATACATAACGCGATTAAACAAAGATTTGTAGTTAATTCTTCTTCGTAGACAGAATAATAGCTTCTTCTTCTTCGTAGTCGAAATCAAATACCAAGGGTAATATGGGTTCCCTACCAGTTCATTCCATAAACTAAACGAATTATCATTAACGATTCAAAGTAAGGGTATACTCTCGGAAGTTGGATGTTAACATCATTTATTTCTAACATCGTAAGTAGATCATTTCTACCATCATTTCTATCCATTGACTTTAAACGCCGACTAAGAGATTTTCGAACTTGGTAATTGTAAAAGTTTGTCTGGGAGTTTGTTTAGCCATTTAGCCGTGCGAATAAAGAAACTGTGATAATAAGGATTCAGTTTTGAGAAGGGTACATGCAATTCAAAAGATGAAATACGACCTCTAGTTGGTCTCCAAGCATAGTATTTACTAAACGAGGTGGAGAGTTCTCCCTTGAGTAACTTGAATGCAAATACAAGGTCTTGCTTTATACGTCGTTGTTGCAGAGATAAAAGGTTAAACTTACGTAGCCTTTCGCTATAGCAAGGGATCGGAGATTGTCCAAAACATTTTTGAAAGATAATGCGCGTAATACGGGCTTGAACTTTTTCAACTTTGGTTATGTCTTTCTTTAAGTAAGGGCTCCAAACAACGCTTGCAAATTCAAGGATTGGCCGAACATATGTTTTATATGCTTTCAAGAGTATTAAAGGATTTCTCTGTTTTATGGTTTTGTTAATCGCAAACCAGGCTCCCATTCCTTTAATACACATTTTGCTTATATGATCGACGTATTGCCAATTGTTTTGCACTTGTATGCCAAGATCTCTAATTGTACTAACCGAACCCAATGCAAAGTTTTTCACTTCGTAAACATATTTCATGTTATTTTTTCCAAGATATAGTACACTGCATTTTGATTCGGATAATTCGATTTGCCAATCATTGCAAAAATCTGATAGAGCGTTTAAAGAGATTTGGAGTAATTTATGTGCCTCTGATGCATCTTCTCTTTTGTATTGACAAAACACTTTACAATCATCGGCAAAACACCTTATTGAAATGCTCGGCGAAGTTTTTACTGCCTTTGGGAGGTCGGATATATGGAGTAAAAAGAGTAGTGGCGCTAAAATTGAACCCTGTGGGACCCCAGAGGGCGCTGCGAATTCACTTGAAAAGGTGCTATTATTTATTTTAACAGAAAAGGTTCTCTGAGAAAGAAAATCCTTTATCCATTGAACAAGTTGTTCAGGGAATCCCAATTTCCGTAGTTTGAAAACCAATTTTGAGTGGACTACCTTATCAAAAGCCTTTGCTATATCCAAATAGACTACATCAATCAATTCCCCTTTTTCGTGAGAAGAAAGCCAGTTTTTCTGGCAATCCAACATCTGTAATTCTACAGATTTTCCTCTAATGAACCCATACTGCTCTTCTGGTAAACAGTTTAGTTTCAAAACAAAACGATTTATTTGATTGAGGACAATCATTTCCATTGTTTTACATATAGCGCTATTTATGGATATTGGCCGAAAATGAACTGGGAGGGTTGGCTTTGAGATCTTTGGCACTGGGGTAACAATAGATTTTCGCCAGTTTGATGGCATTTTACCGGTCTCAAGAGAAAGATTATAAATATAGGAAAGAGGTTCCGCCAGTTCTCTTTTCAAAGATTTTAAGAAATATTGCGGTATTCCATCAGATGTAATAGAAAAGGAATTCTTTAATTTTCCCAAGGCTTTATACACTTCATCCGGATAAATAGTAGGTATTTTATGATTTCTGTACGTAGTAGACTTTGTATGCATATATGGCAACCACCCATTATCATTTGTAAAGACAGATTTAAATTGACTCCCAATAAGCTCAGCTTTTAGCTGATTGTCATAAACAGTATCTTGTGAATTTGGATCAGTGATTACCCCAATATTGCATTTTCCCTTTATACGAGCATTCACATAAGAAAAGAACTTTTTCCCGAATTTATTATCAAAAATTTTCTTTTCCCTGTGAGCGAAAAACTTTTGGAGCGCCTTTTCTAAATTGCAGTTTATGTTTCTCATGATAGCTGAGTTTGCAACCGATGGATTTTGTCTATTGATAAGGAATAAACGACGTTTATGATAAAGCATATTCTTTATATATGCAGGAAATTTTGTTATTTGCAATTCATGATACCTGATTGGGACAAATTCTCCTATTAAATAACGGAGATACTCAGTTAATTTCTGTTCCAAATCATTTACATCAAGATAATATCCAAAGAAGTTTTCCCAATCTATTGATAAAGCTCTCGTGATTGAAGACCAGTCTGCATTTTTGAAATCAAGAATTGGTGTTCTCTTAGATAAAAGACTGGGTGAAAAGTTTACATTGAAAGTTATTGTATTGTGATCAGATGTACCAATGGCGGGCTCTACATTTAGCTCAGTTATAATATGAGGAGAACTGGAAAAAACATGGTCAATTATACGCTGTTCACCTGTTGGTTGATTCACAAAATAGGCCCAACCCATAGATGTGACAAATTCACCGAAACCCTTTTCTTTAGCTGATTTTGGAGCGGGAGAAAAACAATCGTAGTGAATGTTGAAGTCGCCAACTACTATAGTTTCCAGGCCACAACTGCATAGATTTATGATTTCATCATATAAGCTAGTATCAGCCACTGTTGTGCAGCCCGGCAAGCGATATATAATTACGAAACGTATTTTTGTAAATTTTACTATGTTCTCAAGATCCAAACATAGCACTTCGTAATTTGAATTACTTATGCTTTTTTGCTCTTTGCAAGTAATATTTGGATTTGTGAGAGCACAAATACCACCACCCCTTTTAGATGTACGATCCAGGCGAAATACGTTATAATCCAACCCATCAAGTATTAAAGAACTACCTATGTCTTTTCTTAGCCAACTCTCTACACATATAAATAAGTCAGGATTCTTTTGTGATAAATGCAACTGAACAGACGAAAGATTCTTTAAGACGCTTCTAATGTTACAATATGATACCAAGAGTGACAATTCATCCCTACTTTGACAATTTAGTTTCCCTGGCGATGAAACTGATTGTTTTGGTTGGAGAACCGGGGGTTTTGCCAGTTTTGAGGGATGGGTGTCTGCATGGCCTCATTTGTGCGATCGGCAAATTGCGGGTCATTTTTCCAAACAAGTTTTGTATCGCGCAGTTGATACTGTTGGCCACCCAGAGAATTGAGGTAGTCCCTCTGATCGCGCAACTTTTTGAGGTTTTGGCGCTCTTCAAAAGAGATGCTGGGACGAATGTAAAAATTTGCCCATTTTGAATTTCGAAGCTTATGCTTCGTCGCGAGAACCCGTCCAACAGAATTTCTCGTTGGCATCTCGACCTTCCAAAGGAACGAGTTCATTTTAAAAATGCACGCTGGAGACTCTGGAATGTCTAAATGTTTTAGAAGCGTTTTAACCTCATAAGCCACCTGATTGTCTTCAGACACTTTCGCACGCGCAACTGCTTCCGCCTTATCCTGGCTGGATACAGTATTGGGATCAGTGTTTGGTGGGTACCTTGGGGCCTGCGCGTACACATGCTGTGGGATATTAAAGACGAGCGAACGGAGACGCTTCTCCTCTCGCACTGCTTGCTGCATGCACGGCGCCGTGCCATTCAGTACTGTTTTGGTGACCTCCAACATTTTAGCCACCGCAGTCAAAAACTTAGAAGCTTCATTTGCAGTCAAATGAAGTCCCTCCGCGCCAAAACCATTCTGAATGATATCCGTGATATCTTTCTCTTCCATACCAACAACCTCCACTAAAGCTTGCTTCTTAATTGGTCTCGATGGTGACTGTGAGACATTTTCATTACTATCTGCCCGACGTTTATTAGCAGAACGATCTACCTCCATTGGAGTCTTTAGACCTTGATCGGCCATTTAAAGGGGTTGGATCAGTAAATTCAGAGAAATGAACTTACTTTGGATGATGTCGCAGAGCACCCTAGACACAACCGCTCGCGCCTGCCGATTCAATTCTAATGCCGATTCAATTCTAATGCCGATGCCGTTGTATTATTTGTGCGGTTGTTGAACGTTGTGGGGTGCGCGGCACACCCAGACCCTATCGTGCTGCAACAAAATAAAAATAATCGAAGCCAGTTGGGTACTCGCTGCGCTGCGCGGTTTGCTGGATGCTGCAGTTAATTGTCCTGCGGAATGCTGTGGGGGTTGTTGGATTCTGAAGTTGTCTTTTGTGGAATACTGTAGAGGATGTTGTGTTCTATGATTCTACAGTTGAATGTCTTTTTTATGGAATACTGAAAGAGTTGTAAGATACTGTTGGATTCTGAAGTTGAATGTCTTGTGGAATACTGTACCTACGAACAGCAATTGTTCGTGGAATACTGTAACTGTAGAGTTTTGTGTTCCAAAAGTTTTGTCTCTAGAGAAATGTTTACCCTTGAGTGGTGAATACGGGCTCTGAGTTCGTTTCTCTCCAACTTGCTACTACTACCGTATTCTTCTACATATCACCCTAAATTTAATGAAAAAAATAGTCGTATGGCTTGTGAAACCTGTGTTGAATCCCCTAACCCGAACGGTTTCTATTATAAAGCATGAAAATGCTTATTCTTACAAAAATATATTTAACTAACAATAGGTAATTATTTATTGCAATAAAATTTTACACCGGCACGTAACATTCACAGAGACAGAGATCGACACAGCAAACTTGCACATTTTCAATGAGATCTTACGTAAACATACAATTATAAAAAAATATGACTTTCTAGTATTTAAGGTGCACAAAGAACGATCATCAATTTAAATAATAAACACATACCACATACGTCGTAAGAGATAGGTAAACGATAATGTTTGGACACTCCAACAACGAGATGAAGGCACTTACCGATTGTTTGACTCACTCGATCAAAATACTAATATGGGAATGAACAATATATTATTAAAGTGGTACGACTCGTGGTTTCGAAACGTAGGCAGGACTTCCGCATTCCCATGCATGCAGCATTTGCAAACTTTCGTGCCCGTCTGTATCGGAAGGGCCCATAAGAAATACAACGTTTGGCATATTTTCAAAAGTACCACCCCGCTTTAAATTAGATTTGCTAACACAAAACGAACTATAAACTATAAACTACAAACTCTAAAGTCCGAAAGGACCCTGAAATCCTGAAGAGGGCCCAGGTTGTGGGTCAGATGCCATTTTGCTCAACTTCCTCTGCTTACTCCGACGGTTTTGGAACCAGACCCGAACCTGTGCTTCACTAAGACCAAGCCGCGACGCGAGCATCTCACGCTCTGAAAGTAAACGATTAGTATTCAAGTAGTCTTCAAGTAGTATTGAATGGTTTTATAGTATAATTAGTCTTCTGATAATAAATTAGATTTCAATTAATATCTTGTGGACCGTTATTTTTTCACTACCATAAGCTGAAACTTTCTGGATAAATCCTGAAATGACATATAAATGTACCCCCCACGTTAAGATATTAATACTAATGTTTGGAGAGAACCTCCCTCATTCATATGCAGTGGATAGAGTGTTCAATCGGCCAAATTAATATACAATGTAAATGTCAAATACAATGCCTACAATTAAGATTCTTCCCACTAATTATTTTAACGTGTTTTGATTTCCTTTACATGTAATTATATAAAGGAAATTAACAATCTGCCAAAAGTGATTATAGGGTATGGGCGAGGGTGGACAGCGCTTTGTTATGTACTTCTTGATTTTTAAACTTGAACCTGATTTAGAATTTATAAAAGCGCTCCCCAAAAAGAGCTGTGTAAGGAAGGAAATCACGTTATATATAATCATTGTTTCTAATTTTGGAAACGCTAGAAATTAATATAACATTAGCGAAAACCTTTGAAAAAATATTAATTTAGGGACCTGCGGTGCGAAAAGGCACCGCGTGAGAAAATTGCGACGAGCACAAACGACCGCGAGAACAGCGCTGCGCACAAGTCAGCATAGCCACAGTGCGTCTACACTTCTGTGTTTTCAGTTTTTGTGAGCGTTCATCTCAAATATTCTAAATTCTATTATATCCCCTATACCACACTGTAAATTGTTCAAAACTTGCCCTTGCTCTACTTAAATAAACTATCACATCATCTATTTATTACAGTTGCAGCAAAGGCAACAATCCGGAGCCTATTTTATACTTTAATTTGACTAAATTTTTCCTAATCTTTCACATAATACGTAATCCCCAATGGATAAAAATGCAGATTAATCTTAAAACGGTGGATAAACATTCATTGAAACATTTTAAGTGATGGGAAAGTGTTTGGTGACAAAGTTGACGGCGGTTTAACTAATAATAAGAGCATTATTTTTGTAAGATTAGTTTTTTTTCAGCTTCTGTTAGTGGGCATCGCATCATTATGATTATGCGTTTGTTGATAAGTCCTTCGAAGAAAGTCCCGATTAGCCACTAAACTTATAGTTAACTTATAGTACAAGATACGCAAAGAGGTGCCAATTATGAACTTGGCGTTAAAACTGAACAAAAAACAAGAAAAAATTTTAAGGAAGCATATTCTGTATAACTGCAGGCGACTTTCAAAGTCTAAGATGAAGGAACATCAGTGAGCACACTTATGTGAAACGTTTGCAACGTATCTTGAAAAATCATGAAATAAAATTCGAATTTCGCTTGCTCATGCAGGCTTCGCGGAGGCTCTGGCTCTCCTTTTATAGCCTTTAGAAATTCAAATTTTCGTTGCGTTCACACGCGGCTTCAAACAAAAAAGTAAACTCTTCTCCTTTATATAATAAGATATATGCGAATTTTCTGTGCCTGTCTCAAAACACCCCGTGTCGAGGTAATATTTCACAAACTAAGCACGGGCCCACGAAAATGAACCTGTATTTATTTTTATTTTTAATTTTGTCTAGCATTTGATTAATACAATACCTACAAACTAATTTTCAAAAAGATTCACCCCATTCAACTTTTCAGCGTAGCCTTCCCAAGTTAGATACCATAGGCCATAGGCAAGTAAGATTTAAAAAAAGTTGCACCCTTATTTTCTTATAGTGGGTCCCGATGCCCGCATCTGTGGGTCCCAAGGGTACGTCATATGGGTCCCAAGGGTACCTGTGTATTGTGTATACGAAGAGCATAATGCATAGTGAATTGTGGTTGACAACCGGGTTCACCGTGAAACTAACTGTATTTTGAAATTGTTCTTTTGGTGACCTATATATTCCATCAGACTCACCGCATGGAAATTCGGCCCCTTTATACATACCACCACACCAGTTCGTTTCAATCTATTACATAATTGCTTTCAAATTGGGCTCATAATATAAATGTACCATGTAATTTCATAAATTGGACATTTTTGATAAGGCTTATGATTATTAGAAAGCTCTACAAAAGTGAAGAAAGGGGTAATTTGCCCATATGCAAAAGTTAAAAAAAATTTGGCTATACGTGTTTCCCCACCCCGTCGTCACAATAGCATAGGAGAGGACATTTTTTCAAGAGAAAGTTAATGCGATATTCCTTGGCCAAGGTTACATTTGCCGTGTTTATTTCGACAGCCATTAGGAAAATATTTATACATGTTTTTTTTTCCAAACCTCAAAATAATATTTACAGTTGGTTGGAGATAGATTTATAGTTGAAAACCAGCTTAACTGGTGGTTAAGCCGCTAAATCCCAAGTTTATCCTTTTGGCTCTAATTTTTATAAATTGAGTAGAAAACATGGCCTAATTATGGCAATTGTATGATCTCATAGTTAATTTTGCCAATTGAAAAATATTAATAGACGGATATTGCCTCAGTGTATTACAGTTCTAAATTAGGAATTTGGAATTAGAATAAAACAAATGATCTTTATTCACAAATAAAAACTACTTCGTATTTTGAAGTTTTTTTCGATACTAATCTTTTGTTTATTTTGGAGATTTATAAACATAAACATTTGATGTCATTGTAAGCTTAGTGTTTTCTTTAAATAAATAAGCTCATTATATTGTTCGATTGTTTCCAAATGACGAACTTAAACCCGCCAATCAGGCTCTATTTAAAAAGTGAATAGGTAGGAAGTAGGGCATGTGTAGTCATGGCTTAATTGTTTAATCATATACACACTCCCATTAAAAGTGATTAATTAGATGACGTGAGTCGGAATCGAACCTCCATAGAGCGGCTCAACTCAAGTCTCTTATCCACTAAGCCATCCGCCCTTGGGATAATCCATATTATATTTAGTCCTACTAAAGTGAAGGTATTATAGTCCGCCTGGAAACCTGATCCCTTAATATGGACCAATTAGAGTGTTTATTTTTTTGGATAAACATTTTAAGAAAATAACTCCAATGGGGAAGATTAACCACGGTTGATATCATGGAGAAAACTCCGTAACGTGAAACTTTGATAGTGCGAAATATGCCCGATTATGTCAAAAAAACCGCTTATCTCTCCGCACAAATCGCCAAGACTTCGCCCGGTTCTCGCTAGTTATGATTTTGAGTATTCGTTTACGAGCCTGGCGAAGATAGGGCGAAGCCGTCGCGCACCCTTTGTCTAGCTTTGACTCGCTGTGTTCGTGCCAAGTCTTCGCCGCTCGCCACCTTCAGTTCCTGCTTCACTGACCCGAAATTTGCTTCAATAACGTTAGAGCTAGCAGCTAGCGGTGTGCTGGCAAGGGTCGCTCATTATTTCGTGCGCCAAAGGGTCGCCATATAAAGGCGGCATGAAAGCGAAACATTGAAACACTCCCGGCTTTGAATTGCATTTCAATTAGTTTGGCAAAAGTTCAGTTCACTTCATTTGAAATGCAAAGGGCTGATTTTCAATTTTCATAGAACAAACTTAAAAATATGGACATGATATTAAAAATATCATAGTCTTTTTTTTTCATTGTTCAGACCAAAGTACAATACATATTAATAGTGCGTGCTTTCATAGCATAAGCTATTAATAGTTTTTGGGAAAATTGTAAAGCTAAGATTCCAATGTTAGCGGCTATTGAAGTCGTAAGAAATTAGAATAACTCTGAGCGGGTCTGAAAAGAGTTTGTGACGTGTGCTCGACAAGTCCATTAGCATTTAGCATGTACTAGAATTAGAATAGCGCGATGCAAAAGGAAATGCAGTAATGAAGCATACGTTTCACAAACCACGCACCATACCGTATTAATACCGCACAAACTCATTTCTACCGATCCTCAAAAGATCAACTGATAGGCTTTGCAACTGCTATGCAAGGTTGGCAGATCCCATGGTGGCTACCCTGACATATCCACCTTTACTACTGTGGGTTGGAATATTAATTCCTCTTTTGAATTGTCACATCTTTGAAACTGTGCCATGAGCATGAGGTTTATAGCTACGTAGCATAAGAAATGGGTGAACCAGTTGGGACGGTTCACTGGTTTTTTCGTGTGCTTACCCAATTGGTGACCAACTCGCGTCTAAGTTTCATCGAAAATCGTCATCAGTCACCAAGTCACGAACCAGTCACCATATTGTTTTTTCGGTAAGGTGGGCCTACGACGGTTTTTCTGTGGTTTCGCAATTATTTCGTTTTCCTGTATCTATGAGCGTTATTACCTCATTTAGGACTTTATCGTCTACAGTTTTAGGTGATTTTTCATAAACCAGCGTTCATATAGTAATAAAATCGCCTTTTATGCAGCATTTAATTTACTTGAAAGATAAAACTTCAAATAAAAGTCTTACTAATAACTAATAGCACAACGTTTGACATTTATAATGAGACTATAATAAATAAAATATTACTTTCTGCTGACGTTGAGGGCGCCACACAGGTGAAAAGCGGAGGAAATTTTGGAGCGAAACATTATTTACAACATAATAAATATTATGGAAATTGGATTGCTGGAAGTGGTGTTACAAAGCGCAAGGTACAAACCGAAGCTTAGGGATCAAATAACTAAACAAAGGTTTACGAGGCGGTATACAGTATAACACCGTGTATATGCAAATTTATGTTCCTGCCTGTGCAGAAGAAATGCAGGATGGAAATCAACTTGCATATAATGAATCGGAATGAAGTATATACAAATTGCACAGTATATACGTTTCAAACCACGTGTCATAAGAGGAAATCTATTTTCACGGTGCCTAAATTAGCGCCTTTGTTGTTCGACAACTTGCTGGTCTTCGAACACGGCATAAGAAGCATGAGCTTGATCTAATGGAAAGCAACTATTGATCCCTAAATCGCGGACACTAAATATACTGTAATGCGTTCACGAACCTGCTCCAACCATATATCGTTGTGTGTGAAAGGCCTCTTCCAGCACTTCGGTTTGTTTGAGTCCATAGATTGTCCTTTGCTTACGCGCTGAAAATACGCTTCATACTCAGCTTATTATATAAAGGAGAAGAGTTTGCGGCCGGGTGAATTTATTTGTGATTACGACCACAACACATTTTTCTACGTTTCAGCATTTGGTATAAGTAGGCAACTGTTCGCGTATTTACAAAATATGCAAAATAGGATCTTTTAACAGAAATGTTAGAATATACGCTTCAGTCGTTTCATATAAATATGCGCACTTCAAGTATCGTTTAGATATAATTTGATGTCGCCTCAGGCGGCGATAGCCGTCTGGCCTTCTATGAGAGAGAAAGAGAGGAAAAGTACGACATATCAGAAACGACTGAAAACTGCATCCGTACTACCTCTGTCTTCAGTATGTATCTCTTGTTCCTTATTTCTCCTCTTTCTTTCTCATTCCCTTTTGAGGCCCAAGAGGGAACCACCGTGCGGGTTATTTTAATCAGAATCATAATATGCTAATAAGCTCACCAGAAGCCTTTCGCTCCTCAGCACGGTGCAATCGTCGCTCAGCCGGTTGTCTCAAGAGGGCATCGATCGAGAAATCAGAATACCTAAGGTTTGAAAGCAATTAAACTAATTATCATGAGGGTCCCTTGCCGGGCCTCATCATGGTTGCTTATGGTTTTCATTTTGTTCCATACAATGATATAACTGGCATTGTAAAGAAGGTGTCTCGTGTGTACGATATAATAACGACAATCACAGGAAAGTGAAAACCCCGATTTCGCCCCGATTATTTTCAAAAAACCCCGATTTCGCCCCGATTCTTGCAAAAAAACCCGATTTCGCCCCGATTTTTCTCCAAAAAAAAACCCGATTTCGCCCCGATCAAGGCCCGATTTTTTGAGGGACTTGATCGGGGCGAAATCGGGGTTCTGGATTTCCCATGGGAATACGTGTCCAACACAAATAATCTAATGTAAATAAAATACATCATCCCTACCTTACCAAATCTCTCTTGGTTACAAAGCAACAGGAAAATAATTCATGTCTACATTCATAGAAATGGTTTCGAATGGTTCTCTGACAAACAGGCTCCCCTCTTACCTCCTCTTTTCGTGTACTCTCTCCACTGGCCTTCTGGTTTCTGGTGCTGATAACCTCCTATAGTAGGAGGTGGATGGAACATCAAGTTCATCCATTTGTAGAGGAGATAGAGGTTGACTGGGAGAGCTTGCCCGGAAGATTGCATGAGGAGGTGGGAGCATGGGAGGAGAGAGGGAGACTGCCTGAACGGACGGAAGAATACTTACTCGATTGCCGGATAAGCCAATCCTAGTCAGAACTAAATCTATAACAAATACTTAATAAATTTAGATATAGTAAAGAAATCAAACACATGATAGCTGTCAGTATCAGTCACTTACCGGAGTAATAATTCGCGGAACGGTTGGCGTAACGGTTTCTGAGCCAGATAAAGGGACAAACGAAGAGAGGGCTAGCGGCGATGTTGGGGCGAACGATTGGCCCAACGAGGAGGTCAGCGATGCGGTGAGCGATGACGGCAGCGTACTTGTCAGCTGTGAGACGAGAAAGAAAGGTGTTGAAGAAGAGAGTGAGGTAGACGCCAGACCGCAAGGGTAGGCTAGACTGGGTAGAGAACTTGGACCTAGACCTGAAATTTGAACATATTAAATATATGCTCAGACATTTTCCGTTGACCTAACGCAGTGGTAGAAGGCAAATTGGCATCCCTGAGTAACTAAAAATATCCAAACATTTGCTCACAATACTATAATGCTTGAACGTTATCTCACCTCACTTACGTTATAGTTGTACAGAACTATTATATGACAAATAACAGGTATACCATAAGTAACCAAATTGCTACCCTAACAATAAGTTGAATTTCCTTACGCCACACACCAGACTTCTTTACAAATATGGAACTTAAAAATAATTGTTTTAAAATAAATTGCTTGAGAAGCTGGAAAATGGTGGGGTAGCAACCTGAGGAGCATAAATTTTATGGTAGAAGAGCAAATTGTGCGACCACCTGTAAATGCTGAACTTTCTCCCATTGGATTCGTTACTTCCATCGGAAAGGCAGTGTTGGAGAGACCACGGATCAGTGTTTCAATATTCACCTGGAAAATTTAAAAACTAAGATGTATTTTATCTGGGACATGGAAGTATGCTCTCCCGAAGCCGTAGATACGATTGGTCAGTTGGCAACGGTCCGTATAACTCTGCGACTCTACTCTGCGGCAAGAATATCGGTGGAAAATAAAGAGTTGCTCATGGCGTTGTGCATTGCATATGTCTGAACGTGTCTGAGGCTGAGCGTGTGACTGAGTTACACTATGTGTCTGAGAGTGTCATATATGTGTCTGAACCTTTAAAGAGCTACAGTTCTACATCTAAGAAACTAAACAGATAATATTTAGCGACTTCTCGTCTGGGAGAATCGATTAAAACAATATTAAAGGTGGAAATAAAAGACGCTAATCTGTGATTCTGGACCCTCTAATTCTAATGAAAGTAATTCGGTTGTTTAATGTTTTGTAGTCAATAGGCAGGTGAAATTTTGTTTCTAATATACATATCCGTGTCCCAAAAAGGTGTAAGACTAGATTATGTGGTCCTGATTATACCTAGTTAATATGTAACGTTTTCTTGCTTGTTCCTTTGAATGTTGAATAAATAATAGGGTTATGGCACGTCGTTTTGAAACGTATGTTGTACAAATGTATTACAGTCTTTTATATGCAAATTTCTAGGCGGTAGTCCGGCATATGCTTCACAAACCACATATCATGTAGTTTTTTTAATAGTTTTTGATGGGCGTAGACGATGACCGTCAAACTTGAATGAAGAACACAAAAAAAAAGAAATAATTAAATCAATCAATAATTGCACCCACTTCTTGTTGTTGCTGTAATTGATCTCCAAATTGTGTAAATTGTATGGCAGGCAATTGAAGACCGGACATAACGTCGATCGATGCCATAGAGAACGGAACCTAGACAGAGAATATCTCATGAAAGCAATAAATCACAGTAGTCATTTGCAAGATACTAGTTGTACACTATTTAACTGTGGACACAGATCATTTCATGAAAACAATAGGCCTCACTAGTCAGTTGCCAACACTACTGCGTGATCATTCTAACTTTGCTTCCCAATGATACAGTTGCAAAAATGTTGCTAAAAAAAGGTTAGGCCCTAAGACCCGTCTTCCCAAGAGATCTGAACGCCGCGCGTGTCCCGTCCCTGAACTGGATTTTTGGCTTCAGTTAGTTCACTTCCTGGCCAAGGATAGCGATTGAGTACCTTTTTCCTCCGCAACCGAATTACTACCAATGTACTCTAACCAGAAGGCTTGGTCTGCCCGGGCAGGAGTCGAACCGTCGAGCTGCAGTGTCTGCGCTGCTCTTGAGACAGCTCGACTTACTAGGCACTGCGCCACCTGACCACAACAGTACGATTAATATCTCAGCGGAAGTATTGAAAACCTACCATAATTTGTGTTGTGAAGCGTTGGGTTTAACGGTTCGACACACGACCCATTTTTGTTCTTTCCACAAACGTTACATAAGTGTGGCCCCGACTGGAATGGGAATCGAACCCGTGCCCTTACATGGACTTTGACTTTAATCACCAGCCGACCCAATAAACCATATAATCGATAGTCTACCGTACCTGTGAGGGACTGGAGGCAGTGCTCATCAGACAGACAACAGTCATAGAAAGACTACCCGGAATCGAGAGAGGCAGAAGATGAGAGCGTTGAGGAGAGGGACCTTAACGAGGACATATCGATTAGATGGGCCATATCTGCTCAATCAATATCATTGAATGCCGAGACAAACATGAATTAAACTACTGTAACGGATAAAGGTAAATGCTGACATTCCTATGGAAAAAATAAATTCCGGTAAAAAGGGGTCAGTGGTTGTATGTATCAATATTCAGGATGAAGCCCATTTTTTGGCGAAACGTGAAGAAAATCTGTTTTCTAGAATTGAACTGACTTCAAAGAAATAGTTCTGATACGCTATCATCGCTATCAATGACACTTCGAAAAATAAGGCAGTCAACATGTTGGTGTGTAGTCCAAAACAACTTATTGTTTCAACTACGGTAGATGAGCGGACGGGCACTTTTGAGCGGTACCGCATGTGATTTACCGTTCTTATGGCAAAGAAAAAAGCAGATCTCCTCTCATGATATCCCGTTACGCGTTTGTTAAAGCGGTATAACAGCGGGTTTTAGAAAAGTAAGTTGGGCAACTGCATTCTTAGGTATTTATGCTAAGTGGGGGTATTTGGTGTTTTTTTTATTCCAAACATACTCATTTGCGTGCGAAGTATGGAAATGCAGTTACTCAACATATTTAAGCTCAACGCGTTTCGCAAGCTACATCTAGATAAATGTTAATAACTTTATGTCGGTTGAAATGTCTTGGCCTAATCAAATAACCTGTTTTCATATAAAGTTTGCGTTATAATTTGATGTAAGTGGCCGTTCTGCAAGCTTCACCTTTAGCTAATTTTCAACATTAACCGAATGACACACATTAACCCAATTTGCTCAAAAAGAGCATGGCGGATCACTATGTGACCGGAAATACGAGGATTATGCAAATAAACATAAACCTATGCGCGAATTAGAATATAATGTTAAGATAAGGTAAGCAGGATGTGAGTGTTTTTGTTGCGATTCATCTTGGTACGGTAGACTTTATATGAAATGTGCGTGTGTATGTGTGTGTGTGTGTGTGTGTGTGTGTGTGTGTGTGTGTGTGTGTGTGTATGTGTGTGTGTGTATGTGTGTATGTGTGTATGTGTGTATGTGGGTATGTGTGTGTATGTTTGTGCGTGTGTGTGTAAGTGTGTGGGTATGTGTGTGTGTGTGTGTGTGTGTGTGTGTGTGTGTGTGTGTGTGGTGTGTGTGTTTGTGTGTGCGTGTGTGTGTGTGTGTGTGTGAGAGAGAACGAGTTTAAAACAATTGTGATACCATCATGTCTTATTTCAAAAAAGATGCTTGGAAACTTGTAATTTGTGAGAGTAGTAATCTGCATAAATCATACTAAATCTTGGAATATCACAGAAATTTGTGCCCGAAAAAAACGCAAACACCGTAATTTGCCCCGCCCACTTTTAGGCCACGCCTTCCTCAGGCCACTCTGCTTCTCTGGCTCTCCCATGGAGGGATTGTTCTTATTTACCGAAATAACGAATACATACAAATATGCTTGTAGTTATTTCTGAGATTAGGCACAATAATGGGGTTTTAATAATAATAAAAATATACAAAATGATGTTCAGCTCTTTTTAGCATAACCAGCCACCAGGTCCTACTGAATGATGTACTAAAGAAACGAATCGTGCAAACAAATATCTATGAACCAGACGGCTATCGCCGCCTGAGGCGTCTTTCAAAGTCTAAAACGCAGGAACAGTGAGCACACTGAATGAAACGTTTGCAAAGTATCTTGAAAAATCATGAAATAAGGTTCGACTTCGCTTGCTCAACACTGGGCTCCGATTCTCCTTTTATAGCCTCTTAGATATTCTAATTTTCGTTTCGTTCACACAAACAAAAGACCAAGTATAAACTCTTCTCCTTTATATAATAAGATAACAACATTTCTAGCATCATCACCAACTGCTGCAAGTAGCTGGTAACCGAGATAGAAAAGTTCTTTGCAGTGAATTATTTTTTAAACGGATTTCTAAAGGCAGACAAATAATAAATAATAAATGTTTATTGGATCAACGAGTCGTAGGGACAAAGAAGACAAGTTCTTGAATTAGTAGCTATTAGCTCGTAAACGTAAACCAAAGCGTAACCTAAGATTTTGAATTTGCTTATTGCTTATTGCATAGTAAACCCGTTCATATATGAAACTGGAATTTTATGCAAAATATTATCAAACAGTGCATCTGGGCATCAAAGTTAACAGTTTTTCTGTCAACATAGAAATCATGCGAGTTCGTAACGTAAATATGGCACAAGTAGAAGTTAATCTTCATGAAACAAGATGAATGGTGTAATGAAAGAAGCCCCCACAAACTTGCGGGCCTTAGTGGGTCCTTCCGGGTCGCTCCCGGGCCTATGACCGTAGTGCTTCATCAGGTCCTTCTTATATGCGGGCCTAGGCGGGCCTAAGGTGGGCCTTTATGAACCAAGCCCCGCCCCTAATGAAGTTTGAAACGAAACCCAATTACCCGTAAATTAAAGATGATGTAAGTCTTTTGACTAACAAGCAATCATGCATCACATTAATAATACGAACACCCTCAATTGCAGAGATTAGAAGAACAATGAGAGGACAGAGAAGCAGAGAAAGTGATCAGAATATACAGAACATAATACAGACAAGAAAAGTTTGGAATAAATTTACGCACGCAGGTGGTTTATGGTTGCAATAAATTAGTGTCATAAATCTGTAAAATACGACGAATCCCACGCAGAATTCATTAAAAATTTACCTATTCTTGGCAAAAGTCACAATTTAGTATGACAGCTGCATTGTTATAGGTCGTGTGGGAGTTTAACTAGATTTATTACAAGTAGCTCCATCTAAATCAAAACTAAACCTTTTGTAATTAATAATAAGAATGAGCTATTGAGCTGTGCAAAAGTTGACAGCAAACTAGAAAATAACGTCATTTGCAAAGTCAAATTTTAAGTAGTTGAAAAACGAAAGAGGTCTCCTTGCTGACGGACATACTAAGCGGCTTGGCACGTGGTTTTAAAAGACCTGGATAATTGCAGTCCCATATTGTATATGTAAATTTCTGTGCCCGGCTCTATGACCTGAGTGCCCAACATGCGTTTCAAAACCACGTGTCATATCGCTTTAAAGAAAACTATGGAATATGCAAAATGAAGGGCTTCTTATGTGAATAACGCACAAATGTGGTAATAACGTCGCATACGTCCACCCCCAATAATAATAATCATAATCAGCGGCTATTCTACTAATACCCGAAACAAAAGACACAGAATTAGAGGGAAGATGTAAAAAGAAGAAATGTCTTTGACGCAGTTTGCATTGGAAAAAGGGCTTCACAAATGACATGGATTTCATCCAAGAAAATGGTGTAGCCTGAAGAGTCTTATAAAGTTTTTTTTTTGTTGATAATTTAGAGAATACACCCTATGTTACGAGAACATAGTCGTATTTGGAAACTTACTTACGTAAGTGTGTTACTTGCAAGACTGTTATTCGGTTATTTATAGAGTTATACGAAGGGAATTTATCCGGAGCACAATGAATAAACAATAGCCTAATCAGGGAGAACTCACAGTTTTTACTTATAAACTAAAGCAAAAAGTTTAATCCCATAGACCATAAACGAAAAGTGATGTAAATTGTTTAGTTATCAGACTACACACATAAATGGAGAGCATGCATGACGTACCTTTTGTTGTTAAAGCGAAATACCGGCCGGTTTTTGAAATGTATCGAATACTCCCTGTCTTCCTATGCTTCATATGCAAATGAGCATAAATTTGAATAAAAAAAAATAGACCCCAGTACCAGTAGACCCCTTTTAGCATAACTGCATAAGAATGCTGATATTTGAGATGCGTTTCAAAACCGGCTGGTATTTCGCTTTAAAATGAAAATGTGCTTTCGAAAGTAAAGAAGTGCAAGATATTGGTGAAACTCGGCCGCCTAGCAAACAGAAGAAAAGATTCACAAGAACATGGGTGGAAAGTGCAAAGTGCATTTACAATTTATGAGTTTCAGGTTTCCAAAACTCATAAAGACAGCCCAACTGCATTGCCATGGAATCTATGCAAATTGCGAGCTACTCTGAGATTTGCATACAATACATGGGAATGAAGTTGTTCAACAAACCGTCTTTTATACCGCTTAAAATACTATAAACGCTTCTATCTCCGCAGCACACTTTAGAACTTTAGCCTTCAGCATCGGATCTGAATATTTTGTCTTCTTTCTGTAGTACTTCAATCATGTTGAACATATTTTATTGTGTGTGCAACAAATCAACATCTACCAAATAAAATGTATCTTCTATTTATATACATATATCATATCAGATATTATGCAATCTTTTCAAATTGTCTCCGAGTACACATATAATGTACCCACATTAAAGTGTATTAGTAATTGTATTTCCTCCCAAATTTCTCACCATTAAAAAGGTTCATAATCCTCTACTCTTCTCTATTCTTAAATAATAAACTCCGAGGAGAAGTGCAATGGGTTTTGGTGGGAAAATTGGTCAACGATCCACTGGTACCTGCACTTTTCAAATGTTAAGTTGTCGTATCTAGAGACTTAGAGACTGTGAAAAACTAGGACAGAGGACGGTCTTCTGTTAGAGATTCTTACTATAGGAGGCTGAATCCACATTAAAAGGGCATCAGTAAACCCTAAACATGTGTTTAAGTCCCAGTTATGTCCATCCTACTCCTTACGTATCAATGGCCTATGACGTTCCTCCACTAAATTGTGAATATAAGAATCGGTGACATGTATAATCCGATTATATAATTAAGCAACAATTTGCCGATTAACATCAAAATTCGTATATGTCAGGAGCGCGGAAACGAGTGACCTTTTCCTAAGGTGAGCTCCAGTAAATGACATATATATGAGGAGTTATTTTGGGTAGTTTTCTGCAAAAAGTTAGGGTGCGAGCCGCGTGCTCACTGTTAACATAGGCTTGCATTTTGCGCGCCACCTTGCTGTTTTATAAAACCATCATCACGGTGCTTGCAGTCCCATGGCTGAATATCCTTTTGCAGTGTTGCAACTATGCGTTGCAACTATAATAATACCTAGAATTATCTAAGAAACGTATTCTAGAGCGTCATTATTACTAGTGTCTAGTATGACGTTGTTTACACAAATAACAGGAAGTAACGACTTTATTAGACTGCTAGTGTAAGTATAAATACTCTCGGTTAGGGCTAGAGAGTGTGGCAACAACTGGCAACTACTTGCAGCAAGGCCTCCGGGCTGCGCTCTGGTTTAGCTAGCGGCCCATCACGGCTCGGTACCGGTTAATACCCTAAGGTTGGCAGCGTTACCCATAAACTGCCTACGGTCTGACAGAGCCGGAAAGTCTGATCACGGTTTAGTAGAACCGTCGAAAACTACTAGTTCCCCTTCGATCCGCAGTGGTCGTTGGACTTCGAGTGGACGACAGTGGTGGTGTTCGCCAGTGTCGCAGCAAGGAAAGAATCCCCCGGCATCGAAAGAGGTCTAGCAGCGAGCCTGTGTGCCCCTGGACGCTCCTTGGATCATGCACTCAAACCCAGTCTTACCGTTGTCCCTCAATAAATAGATTTCGCCGTTACTGTTGTTGTCACCGTACGGGCTTCTATGAAGTTCGTTTATGCAGTGCAAAACAACTGAAACATAGGTACACGAAAACCACTGTGCAATGACTGCTTGACATGTGCTATGAAATGTCATGAACTGTATATATATGGAATAACTATACGCTTTGTTCTCGGTATGAATTTACGAGTATGAAATAAATATACTGTAGCTGACTTGGTTATCTCATCTCTTTTCTTCGGAAACTGTTCTGGAGCCTGAATCTTGCTCTCTAACTTTCCACTTGAATAGTTTGCCAAATTCAAAAAGCAACTCGCACTTCCATCAAACCCACGAGCTAGCGTACTTGGGTCTCGTAAATTTGTGCTGATTATTAGCAATTACACATCAAAATCTAATCAAATTATACAAACTACGCAAGTTCACTAGAATGTACAATTAGCTCAACTTCTGTCATTTTTTTGTATTTTGAATAAAATTAATAAACACGTGTTTTCTTGCGCTCTAATGTGTTCTTTCGCGTTGTACAAAGCCTACCTCCAGTTCCTGAATAACAAAAAAAATCATGTTTGAGTAAAATATAAATGAGGTGCGTCACGAAAATTAGCGTTCTCATTATCTAATTTATCGCGCTTAAATGCACCGTATACATACGCCTCGGGCATCTCTAATTGGCCGTTTACGCAATTGGACGTAATTGAAACACAAGACCGTTTCTGACGTACATTTTATCAAATTAAATGTTTTGCGCGGGTTTTTGAACGTCGTGCAAATTTTGGGAAAATATAATATGCAATTAGCCGGATTAAACCACATACGTATATGGTTATGAGTTTGTGTTCCGGTTACGCCATTCTGTTTTCGGTTTGCAAAATATAGTTCTACGGTAGAGTATGGGGGATGTCACTGGGCGTAAATAGACGTAAACTGCTAACTCGGGGTTAGACACAAAGGTACATACTTATTCTCAAGTATGTATGAAATAATTAGTTTAAAGCCTTTAGGTAATTTATTCTCACTAACATAGGCGGTCACGGCGACCTACCTAGACCTCGTCTACAACTAGTTAAAGCGAAATACCGGCCGGTTTTTGAAACACATCGAGTACACCGTTTGCAGTTTATGCAAATAAGCATAAATTAGAATAAAAAATCGAGATAAATTCGAGTAAATTTGCATAATTACGTAAGAATTTACTTGTCCACGATACTTCCAAAAACCGGCCGGTACATCGCATCAAAAACTGACTCATAAGTATGCAATGAGTCTGACGTACAATAAACAGAACATATACGTGCATACAATTTATATTCTTGTTGTATGCAGTATGCATCAAAGACACTTTACACCAATATTGTGTAGAACGGCAAATAAGATGGAATACAAATTGTTCTCAAAAATTTGCTAATTAATATTTTTCGACAACAAAAACAAATATTTTGTCAACAATTTTGTAAATGCGTTTTAGCCTGCGTGATGTATGCAAAAAACCACAATTTTTTCAGTTCGTAGTTATTGTTCGAAATTCGGTCTTGGGTTTTCTTTGTAAAAAAATTTCTGTTTAAAAAGTTCAAAATTGAATAATAAATGTCAATTACAATACAAATGTCACTCATCATGGATGCCTTCAAGAAAAAGTGATCTTAGAAGCAAGGGTATACATATTATTATTTTATCTAAACTACGGTATGCCCCATACTTCAATAAGTATGGGCTTAGGATACAGTATGATTACAGTATCTCTACATTATTTCTGGTTTACAGTACGATTGGACTTGAGAATGACTAGATTTCAGTATTTCAGGTTTCAGGTTATAGCACGTCTACCATATCAGGAATACACTCTACATCTACAGTCTACACCTATGCCCTATGCCCAGGCTACGGTAGGTGTGTCCGTGTGTCCAAAATACAGTGTTTTCAAAGAACTATAATAGACAATAGACTATTATACGGTATTTATATGCTATTGTGTGTCACTACAATATTTTCAATCTACAGGTACAGGTACACTATATAATATTCAGGAAGCAGGTGTTTAGGACTTTCATCGAATCACAAGGAACTATGCACTACAACACCAGCCACATATTAAAGGGAATGTCAAGCCGGTTTTGCATGTTGTGCTCAAAAAAAGCTTGCGTTTTGAAGGTAAAGAAAGTGAAAATACAAATAAACAAAAACTTCCATGTAAGAAGAAAAACAATTGCAAACCCCTCCAAAAAACCCCCTTCAGTATGGGATTCGAGTCGTGTGGACAAAATCAGAACTATTCTCTGCCGCAGGACCGCTTGCTGTTAGACAGCAAAGAAAAAGAGGAGGGCGCGAGAGAAATTTGTTTAAGTCAGCAAAGAAAAAGAGGAGAGCGCGAGAGAAATTGTGTAAACTACGGTAGCTGTGACAGCGTGTTATAAAATATCTGTGAATCAGGCTTGACATGCGCTTTAATGTCATATTCATTTGTTCTATTTTAGAGCATTTTTTAATTTAAAATTTATCAAAATACATTCAATTTACTGTTATTTCAGCTTGCGTATGTTTTGAACAAAAAAAAACTAAAAATAACCATCGAAATGCACTTCCCCATATTGAATCCCTAGTATGTTCTAGGTTGTGCAGTTCTTTACGAAACAAAGCAAAACCAAATATACTGAAACTAATATTTCAATGAAATCTCAATATAACATGGATTGTTGGATGAGCCATTTGTCCAATATGCTTCAAAAAGGCTCAAGTACTCATTTAGCTAAGATATGATCATTTGTTGTCTCAAGTCCCTAATCTTACTGTATATGGTAGAGTCGTAGAGTCAGTAGAAAGAGCAATTGGAACAAGAGAGTCTTGAATTAACCAGGGGAAAATTAACCGTTTCATGGACGCAATTACCTCATGCCGCCCCAGGGCAGGTCAAGACTTTTAATTTTTTCTATCTACATATCTATCTGCATACTCTAGCCATACTTAATACGGTAAGGTTTGAGGGACTTGTGTCTCATATGTTATACGCTCCTTACCTTACGTATACTTCCCAGATAAGCTCCCTATGCACTAACATACGAAAGCAAGCAGAACACTTATTTTGGGATATAACTAATTTCTTCAAAGGTTATTCTTAATTCACGCATGGAATTTACAACGGATGTAGGATGTTCGCGATCAAGACATGCTAATTTCCTTGCAAAAACTCTCCACTACACTACTTCGTCTACCCGTCTACGTGAAGGCAAAATTAAAAATTAGAGAAAAAAAGTTTATCCGGGTAAAGTACGGCTTCACACGGAAGAGAGTATGTGTTTTAGAACCCGCTTCCGGCCAATATTTGCTGATTAGCCAATTAGATCGAGGAAACAATTACCCGTTGAAAATGTGAAGAACAAAGCAATTCCGCTATTGTATTCCAGGTTTATTCGCCTTTGTTTCCTTTGTTGAGTTAGTAAGATATTAGGATGTAGGATGCTATGTGTACTACAACAATACTAGTACGTGATGAACACTGGTCTTCCAGATTATGTACCAGGAGAATGTATTAAAAAGTAGTTGAGAGTCCAACTGATATATAGGAACATATTTCCATTTACTTTACGAAATGTTATCGCGCTGGCGAAAACAGGAGGGCGAAGCCGCCGCGCATGTATCTTGTCGCGTGCCAAGCTTTCACGGCGCTTTGCCCAACGGGTGGTTCAGTTGCAGATGGCTAGAACGACGGGTGAAAGGTCGGGGTTCGAGTCCCGTTAGGAAACGTCGGAAGCGATCGTCATCCAAACACAATGCTGCATTGGTATATGTTAGTGCTTTCAATTAGTGTTCATACATCAACACCCGATGATCAGCTGTATTATTCTAATTAATCTCAACAGCCAGTTATGCACCTTTGAGGTAATTAACGGATTAATTGGTTTAAACCAATTCTGTGCATCAAAACACGGGCCATTAACTGATGCGTCTAGACCAGTATTGTGCCGACGTCCTTGTTATATATGCAAATTATTTACTGTTAATTATCACCTCATACAGCTGCTTGATTCATACGCTAATTGGCCAGAGCATACACCAATCTACATACTTTGCTGCGAATTACTTCGACTACGGTACTACCAAAGTGAGCCAATTATCAGCTTAAAAAAATATGATAGAAAAATTTAAAGCGAAGTACCGGCCGGTTTTTGAAACGCATCGTGGACAGCTGAATTCTTACGTATTTATGCAAAGTGACTCGAATTTAGCTCGATTTTTAATTCTAATTTATGTTCATTTGCATAAGCTGCATAAGGATTCAGTTGTCAACGATACGCTTCAAAAACCGGGTGGTAATTCGCTTTAACCGTGACAACGTTGCTTCATCAGAATGGAACAAATAAGAGAAATGAATAGGTTACATTTCCTACGGAAGGCACAAAACATTAATATAGCTTAATTTATACAGTGTTCGCTAGTTTGTTAACTCAATCACATAAGAAGTGTGATATCGAACTTACGTCATTTTTCCGATGAGCGTTCACAATAATATAATTACATATATATGTCTAATTTAGTTGCTAAAGGGGCAATTAGCAAAATATCTCAAGAAAACTGTAATTAATTTTGTGCTGTGCAAACACTGCTTTTCAGTGTTATATTATGTGTTCCGAACAAAATGCGTACTGTGTTATAGTATAGTTATAAAGCAGTTTTTTTTTACAAAAGTCAAAACAATAAACGGCTCGTTTTAAAACTAAAAACTAATAAGAAACTAGTCCATGGTAAGTTTCCGTCATGCTATAAAAGTAAAATAAGGTATCTTATTAAAAGGAGAAGAGTTTACTTGGTCTTTTGCTTGTATGAACGAAACGAAAATTAGAATATCTAAGAGGCTATAAAAGGAGAATCGGAGCCCAGTGTTGAGCAAGCGAAATCGAACCTTATTTCATGATTTTTCAAGATACTTTGCAAACGTTTCACACAAGTGTGCTCACTGTCGCCTCATGCGGCGATAGCCGTCTGGTAAATTAATGTTTGGATATAAAATTGCATGGATTTTCAAGTGATTTACACTGCGAAACGTCATCAGCTGAGAAGAAAATGCTAAGGGTATATATATATATATACACTATATACATACTTGCACTTGTACTCGGTACTCTACTAGTTTGTACTGCTCACCCAAGATCGGACTACATGTTTCCGGTACAGATCATACAAAATAGAGTATACGGGCGGGTTCAAAATGCTTTTAATATATATGAGGCCCACAAATAATTATTTGTACCTCATTTGTGCCGAATGTTATCTTTCAGATTCACAAAGTTAGTTATTTTCTTATATGGAATACGGTTATGTAGGAATTGTTTATTTATCACATACCGTGTTACCACGTCGAGCAATTTGTCATCTGGAACTCGTCGCCTACTGCTCAGGACCTCTGCGGAACATGTCATAAGCAAACCTTGAAATTGTCCTTTGAACTCCCTTGAATAAAGGTGCACGCTCTTGAAGCGTAAAACAATTTTAATGTGAACTAAACAAAATAAAAACATAAAGTCCAACCATATCCGTTTTGAATTGCAAAGCAAAAAATTAACCCTCCCATTCATAAAAATTATTTAAAAAAAATGGTTCCATGAAACTGTCGTTCACCCTCTATGTTTATCATGTTTCTCAAACAAAATGAATGTTTTCGGATTAAAATGATGAATAGAAATTAGTGCGAATAGAATAGGAATAAAAACTGATGTGACGAGATATATTTGCAAAGGGTGGATTTTTTTTTGGAAATGACCGAATCTATGTATGATATCACATCCAAATTTTTATTTGCTTTAAAAATTGAGGTTTGGGGGTTTGACACATGATTGGAGAAAAGGTACTGTATTTTTAAAGCGGTTGTCATGGGGGAACGAAACTTATTTGGATTCTGACTATGTGAAAAAGTGTTGATCTAACTCATGAAGAAATTACCTAGACGGACACTGAGAAAGAGTTGAAGTTGTACACCATACCGAGCATGATACATTTCAATATAATTCATGTTGTAACATACCGCATTTTAAAAACTCTAAGCTTCGAAACAGTAAAAACTTCTTCACAAAACTACAGTACGGTCATTTGGGCGATTTGTGTACAAAATAGAGTTGAAAAAAATTGAATGAAACTGGTGTAACCGGTCGAGGCAGCCGCTTACTTAGTCTGTGATAAAAGTTGAAAGGGGAGTATATAAGGAGATATGAACATCTCACTTCCCACAAGAAATATGGTACCCGACGTTGCTGTTTCACAAGAGAAAATTGTCCACTAATTGGTTAATTATATGATTCGGAACAAGGGAAAACAGTACAATGCAACAAAACAGTCCACTCTTTGGCTCTAATTTTTAGAAAGACAATACGCAACTAATTTCACATGATCTAAATTTTGTCGGCAGCTTTTTGATTGGCATTGTTTTAGATAATCTTATGTTTGTAGATGACGTCCTTATGATGCTACGCCCTTGATAATAATCACGTACGTATATAAGGCATAAGATCACATATGGATGTATTGTTGTTTGTTTTGGGATAACTCTTGTAAATACACACCCCTTTACTTGTTTAATTAGCTCAAAGCAAGTACAAAAGCAATTGAAAAGCTTGCTTGATATGATTTGTTTAATCTTTGCTTTCAAACAAATGAAACTTCTCTATTATTTTACGTGATCAAAAGAAATGATTGGAAAACAAAACATCTATTGAAAACGTTAGGATTAGAGCCATCGTTCCTCTTTTCCTATTAGTACTTGCACCCAAACGAAAATAATACATTGTCATTTCCTCATTTGTTAGTTTATTGAAGTATATTCGCTATCATTTAAGTTATTTACTTCCTGAGATAAATTATAAATAAGGATTCTTATAATTTGTTTCTTGTTGAATACGTACAAGGAAATACTTTGCGCGTTGCGAAATCCTTTAATTATAATCGGAAATCTTTGAATTACCTACACCATTCTAGGGCACTTTAATCCAATTTTGAAGATAAACATTATGACTCAATGTAACACAGTAATGAAAACACATTAGGGGTAAGACTCAAAAGTCGGGAAACTACTTGCAAAACCCCCTAACAAATGTCTTTGTCGGAATAGGAAATTAATTAAAATCGACCGTACTCATCAACCGAACTCATATATCACGAGAATCTCGAATGAAAAAAGTAGGTGTCTACCGACTTTCGACGACTTAAACCTAACCGCGCGTGGAGTCAGAGACAGTAGTTCGATTCCAAAAACCAGGACCGTATGAGCTAAGCTATTGGTCTCTTGGGCTAATTGTAACGTTGGTCAATCGATGTAGTAAGTCTACGTATTTACAGGGGAAAACAGTTGGCGGAGCTATTTTCAGAAAACAAATAACACACTTTTTTGTGGGTCTATGTCTAATGCGAAGCACTTAGTGACCGTATTCGGTATTCGTGCTTACTTGGAAAGAACGTGCGATTTACATATGTAGAATTCAAAGTAAACTATTAGCGCATAATCCCTTTCATGGTCGTTTTACGCATCAGGATGACATATATGTTTTATGCTAGGAATGAGAAGTGCTTCGAAGCTACATTCAACCATTACGTTGGATGACTAACTATAATGGTAAGCCTAAAGTACCCAGCAAGTAACATCCAGCATGTCGTACTTCCTGTGCCCTAATACACATATGACATAAAATCTGGGTTTAGGATAAGTGCACCTGAAAAAAGTCAGTGGGGCCATGAAAATAAGCTAGGCTGAATTTCTTCGCTAAGTATGCTACTCCGCGCAGTGCCTAAGTCGCTGTCTCAAAAGCAGCGCAGGCACTGCGGCTTGTCGGTTCGACTCCTGCCGCGGGCAGACCAAGCCGGCTCATTAGAGTACATTGGTAGCAATTTCGGTTGCGGAGGAAAAAGGTGCTCAATCGCTATCGGACGCGAACTAACTGAAGCCAAAAACCAGAGCAGGACCGGACCGTGTGTCCGTGTATTTGAGGGACGGGACCCGCGCGGAGTTCAGATCCTAAAGTCATATTCTGCAAAACTCAAAACGTGCACGCAGTTGTTTGCCAGGAACGAGCGACCCATCTACCATAATCAAAACTGACTACGTTATTTTTTCTTCACAAAACAATTTCCACGACCTTCATTGGCTAATAGTTCGGTAAGTTTTCATAAAGGAAACGTGAGCTTTTCATGGGGGATTTACTTTCCTCTTTCTAGGACAACACAATTTAGGCTTTCATTGAGTTCCCGATATTTTTAGAATAACAATAAGTTAGTATGAAGCAGAGGCACTCAGACATCATTCAGATGCAGATGCAGATCAAAGAGAAACGTCCTTTGCAGGGACTAACAGAACAAAGTATAACTAGTTAAGCAAGGTGCACACATGTTTCTGCAGCGATTTTAACGAGAACTTGTGCGTGAAGTCTGACACCCAGAATCCGACGATTGGACCAATTAGGGCGCAAGCACCTTAGGGAAGGGCAGCCTCGCGGTTGAAGCAAGGGCAGTTACGCAGTTATTAATTGAAAGGAGAGAACTAATAATGAGGAGATGTCTTGAGAACATGAGGTGAATGAACAGACTAAAATAACCAGCAACGGGAAAATGTACAACATAAGAAGCCAAGGAAGAAACATTTTTCATGGACACCCACTCATGCTTAGGTCAAACTTTCGTGCAGGTTTATGTTTTGTAAACATACAACTACAAGTTGAATAAATGGCACTACATGTAAGCAGGGTAACTTTATGAGCATGTGTAGAACAGTTTTCAAGTAAGCCAAAAATTGACAACTGAAATCCTTCGACCTTCGACTCAAGCTCAAGAAGTCGCAGTTAAAAGTCACCGGTTTACGTAGCTGGTCTGAAAGAAAGAAAGAAACTGAATTACGACAAATGTCTGAAGATAATTTGGACTTTCTTATGTTAGACCCTAATTCGAATCAGCACTCTGAAGATCAAACAAAATTGTGGTCCTGATCAGTTCTGTTTGTTTTTGGCTGAAACTTGACGAACAGGCTAAAGAATAAAGGTTGGCGTATTCAACTGTAAGAAAAATTGATGCAGAACGAGATAAAAGGTTACGCGGCTCCTTCGTTCCATCTTCGACAGGTTTTCGCTAGAGGGTGCTTACAATTAGTGCACTGGCGAGAACCTGGCAAGAGTCTGGAGAAGACTGGACGAGGTGCGCGACGAGATGTAAGCGCATGTCCTTTTTTTTCGCCGCTCACCATCAGAGTTTCGTCTTGAAGAAACGCAGTAATAATATGTAGTCCTGAGTGACTTTTACGAACGTGTGCTAGCTATTTTCCTATTAATTATATTTTAGATTATTTCCTGCTATCATCGCATCACCGTTTCTCATGTTTGGGCATCCCATTCAAATTTGCTGACCATTGATAATGTTTCTATAAAAAGATTCGCTTCCGCTGCAGGACTCGCTTGCCACCCAATTGCTGAGATATTTCCCAGTTAGCTGCACAATAGAGCCACTTATGACTACTTCAGGAATGTTTGCTAGATCCAGACACGACCCACGTAAACCACCCACATCATACTGATTTAAATAGGGTTGGCAAGTTATAAATATCCAGAAATGACGTTTTTCCTTCATCATTCACACGTAACGAAGACGAGATTGGACTAATTAGAAGCCTGACAAGCCGAGTTGGAGACATATTATAACGCTTTTAGATAGGTCGTGATATACATGAATGTTTGCATATTTATAGGTATAGGGGTTCAATTCTTATGAGTCAATGAAAATTCAATGACGTGCCCCTGAAATTTACCAAGCTCGAAACTACAACTAAACACACAAACAGAAGCCTAAGACTCCGGCTAAGCATAAGCTCTTGAATTGGCTATCAGAATATATAGAAGAGCACCCTGAAATTTTAACATTCGTGCCGTGCTCCGTCCTGGCCTGACTGAGCAGCAATACTATAAATTGGTAATAGAGTCTATGGCCTAAATAAGAACGGTCATCTTTATCGGTCATCACGCGATTCCGAAGCCTGGTCCAGGCATAAAGAAGAAATTTTCAGCTGAATTTCTTCATCTACTCTCCGCAGACAAGCTGAAACCACTGGATACTATATTTGAGTCCTAAAAATAAAGTAACACGCGTTTGAAGCATGAAAGATTTTGTCTTGCAGTCTCACATTGCCAGATCTTCGTCAGGTTCTGCCTTCGCTAATCTCCGCGAGTCTTCCCATTTTTCAAACTCAAAAACAGCCAAAAAAAACTTCATTCGCATGTAGGGAAGTAATCGTTCCAAATTAAACGAAAACACTGTGTTCATTTTTTATTGTTTGAATTTTTTGAATATAAAAAGTCCCATAATTATTTCCCGTGTGAAAATTGAAGCCAATTACATGGGAAATGAAAAACCCCGATTTCGCCCCGATCATTGCTCAAAAAACCCCGATTTCGCCCCGATCAAGTCCCTCAAAAAATCGGGCCGTGATCGGGCGAAATCGGGGTTTTTTGAGCAATGATCGGGGCGAAATCGGGGTTTTTGAAAGAATCGGGGCGAAATCCGGCATTGTTCCCAATTTAGCCCCGATTTTTTTGTGATCGGGGCAATATTGGGACTTGATCGGGGCGAAATCGGGGTTTCCATTTTCCTGTGAAGGCAAATTGAGTATTTTACGTTATTAGTTAGAAGGAAATTGAGCTAATATTCGTTTCAACCATACTTGCTTGGTACATTTCCGCATAATTATTTAAAAAAAAAACGATAACTGGAAAATGACCGTCAATTATAACTCTTTAACTAGTTTTTTTTCACGGTATTTGAATTTCCCCTCTTCCGATAAATAAAAGAAGTTCTGACCATCACACACACGGAGACTGAAGCCTGAAGTGTGCAAAATTACGGCTGTAAGTTCAGGGACTCTTCTCTACAAACAATTTTGTTTATTCCAAAATTGCTTACATTTCTATGTATATAAATCATACACTTCTATGTATATGAATCACAGGAAAGTGAAAACACCGATATGGCCCCGATTATAAGTAGGGCTTTTCGGGGTTTTGAATTACCACGATACCACTTTATTCAGATGCACAATCATCACACATAGACTTCATGTAGAATCCACGACCCGCTTTTTGTTGCTGCATCATTGCTATTCAAAAATGAACGGAGACATATAAATAAATAATAATCTATTTATTTTATAATATTTAAACACAAGATAAAATAAATCGCGCCGTTATTACCGTACTGAAATTCAAAAAATTTAAACTCCCGCCACGCCACAGTGCGATCCATTCCAAATAGCGCTTTTCGCAACTGATAAACTGATCTGATTTGCGAGATATCATCATTTTTTCTTCATTTTAATTCTCTGTCCTTGGACCTTCCCGAAAGAGGTATGTTTTTTTGTTATATCAATGTTTTATTTTACATCGCGTCTGAAACATTTCGTATATACTGGAAGCATGGGACACTAATGACATAGTGGCGCTATTGACTGTGTTTCCCATTGGTTTCCGCGTTTACCCGTAAATGGCTTATCCTATGATTACGTATTTAGATATCACCGCCAGCCGCAAGGAACGGGATCCGTCAACGGCAATTTGGACAATCCTGGGTCTTGGTCCCCTACAGCACGGTATTTGTAAGTGGACTTAAATGCTCCGTACAGGTTGGTTCCACGTTTCCACTCCTACCGCTCGCTTTGCTTTCCTAGTTTTTCGGGAAGTGTATTTTTCCGTAGATCCAATGTGTTATTGTGATTTACTAGCCTTAGTAGGCCGTACTACGAGAAGGTTTACACTGTTGGTCGGGCCGGTGAGGTGTGTGAATCACCTCTACACTCCGAGAGAGCAACAGTGCCCCGATCGTAGTGTGCCTTAATTATTGTAGCCCGTGCTACTTTAATTAAGACATGCGCTTTAGCGGTATCCGAATTAGCCGGGCCGGTGGGATGATGTGAATTCATCCCAGTCACTCCGAAAGGCTGATTTAGAACCGCTAGATCGTGTGCTGCTTTGGTTACTAACTCACAGTAACACGTCGATTTACCAAAATAAGAACTCCCGAAAAACCTGAAAAGTGGCCTTTGAATCAGGACCAAATTCGCGCCGCGCGTTTGGAATTTTGCTCATTGTTCTTTAGCTAATAGGTTGTCATTTGTCTAAACTTTCCTTTGTGATTGAAATGGCTTGTGTTGTTTTAGATTGTTGCTTACACTCCGGTGCGGACCGCGGCGTACTCTGTCTTCAAGTGTGGACCCTGGACCAGGATGCCTCTTACTTTTGATTGTGCTGGTGCGAGACGTCGGGTGCACGCAAGGATAAGCTCCCTCGGTTATGACTGGTTGGATGATCAGCAAAAAGGTACGACAGCACAAATTTGGTTTTTGTAAGATTTCTATTTTTTTTATCATTACTCTGTCAGGTTTCCCCGCCCGCTTTTTGGATTACAAGGACCCAATGGCCAGCCTTATCGTAGTCGATTACATATCCCCTACGAGACTTAAAAACTGGTCCCTACGTTCAATAACACCTACTTTCTGTTACTGGGCTATGTTTCAGGAGCCTTGGTCGTCTTTTTTTGCCCCCGATCTGAAGGACTGCTTCAACTACGAAGCCCATTGATGGATATCTGGCTCCAGACCTGATTTACGCTGTGCCACGTTTCTGATTGTGGTCCGCTCCGTGATAGCAGCCGTTGCCGAATTCCTTCTAATTTCTTTGACATATTGGTTAAAATGTTGATGTTGGCCTCTTTCCTCCCCAAAAATAAATGCGGGGAGGTGCGAGAACTGCCACTGGGTAGATGTTTATGGGACTACTGACTACCCACTACGTTCCTGGGTGCGCAGCGCACCGCGCACCCAGCCGCGCAAATTGGAGTGCACGCGTAGCCAGCCGCGCAAATTCGAGTGCACGCGTAGCCAGCCGCGTACCGCGCAGAGGGACCCCGGCCAGCCGCGTAGTTTGCAAACTGCGCGGCTGGGTGCGCGCTGCCTCGGGGCTCTGGTCCTCAACCGCGCAGCGCACCCCCAGCCAACCGCGCAGGGGGCCCCCAGCCAACCGCGCACCCAGCCGCGCAATTTCGACTATTTCGCTGTCACCACCCAGTGTTTCTTTTCTATTATCAGACATGCGCTTTATGGCCGAGTGGTCTAAGGCGCTGGCTCCAGAACATAGGTGAATTTCGTAGGTTCGATTCCTACTCGGTGCACTTATTTTGCGGATGTGGTCTGTCTTTTTATTTTTTGCCTTGGAGGGCTAACCGCGCAGGGGGGCACCGGCCAACCGCGTAGGGGGGCACCGGCCAGCCGCGTAGGGGGGCAAAAAGAAGGGGCGAGCGCCCCTGGCTGGGGGTGCGCTGCGCGGTTGGAGACCAGAGCATTGTATGAGAGCTGTGAAGAGCAGTTTATTTTCTGTCCGAGTCTTGGATATGATTAGTTTCTGAAATTGGGCTGACGGTACAGCCTCACGTTACCAGTGGTGTTTGTGATGCGTGAACTTTAGAGGGATGAGGGATAGATGTTACCCAGTTTCGTGTTACCACAACCAGCGCGGGTTTTATGACTCTGCCCGCAAGAGCACTCAGAAAATGCAGGTCGAGGGGTTAGCTTGCTTTTGAGGCTGTACGGGGGATTGAGCAGTCTAAGCTAAAAGGAAATTAACGGAAAGGTAATTTTAAAATGCGTTTTGCTGTGATATAGACCCGAGAACTGTATGGTGCGCAAGTGAGACGTGATGCGCGAGCCGATTACTTGCCCACTGACAAAACGGCTGGTGAGTGCGAAAAAAAAATAAGGCTGGCATCTAACGAATAAACCACGTCCCCGGTATTATCACAAACCGGTGATAAGTTTATAATCGGTAATGCACGACAAATTGTTAGTTGTTTATTAAATCAAACAATACATGCCTAAAGGCATGAGGAGATCATAATGAAATACGAATATAGACCGCATAAGATACAGTACTTTCAGGCAGGATACGGACACGAACGTTTTTCTTCACAAACAAAATTAAAGTTGATTTCATTTTCTTACAAACATCATAATTCACGAGAACAATATTGCAAAAACAGACACCGTTATTATAATTCAGTTACGCGCGCTCTCCGCGGATTCGTCGTGCGAGTTGAATGTCCTTGGGCATAATGGTGACACGCTTGGCATGGATGGCACAGAGGTTGGTGTCCTCAAAGAGTCCAACCAAATAAGCTTCAGATGCCTCTTGAAGCGCACCAATAGCCGCCGACTGGAAGCGAAGGTCAGTCTTGAAGTCCTGTGCGATTTCACGGACCTGAACGGAATATAAGTAAGCACCGAGCTAGTTTAAATACGTCGAAAAAGCACAATCGAGTGAACCACTCAACGCATTCATACTCGATATGTTAGAGATAAATCATGAAAACCCCAAAAGTGAAAATAAGCGAGAAAATTAACAATTTCATACGTCCGTCCAATAACCGATCAACAAATGTACTTAGCAAAAAGTAATCAAAACCAACCAGTCTCTGGAATGGCAGTTTACGGATGAGCAGCTCGGTGGATTTCTGGTAACGACGAATCTCTCTGAGGGCAACGGTTCCAGGACGGTAGCGATGAGGCTTCTTAACTCCTCCGGTAGAGGGGGCGGACTTGCGGGCAGCCTTGGTGGCCAACTGCTTGCGAGGAGCCTTTCCTAAAAACAACACGAGACGAGTAAATATGTAAAGAAGCTCTAGTACAATAATGCTAGGACACAACGCTATATATGTGGCAAAGTTAAAAATAAACAGTTGAGAAACAGAACAAACCTCCTGTGGACTTGCGTGCGGTCTGCTTGGTGCGGGCCATTTCTCACACTCCTGAAAGCAAAAAGGGATAAATATTGATACGGAATGCGATTCAAAAATAAGTGGAGAAAGACAATGGTAAAGTTATAAGAGTAAATGATTATAGCACAATGAATTTGAAGTCAACAATTAGTCAGACAGCCTTAACATAACCGGCACACAAAATAGCAAAGCTATCAGAAGACTAATGAAGAAAAAAAAACACTTAGAAAGAAAGTGAAGAGAAAATTAGAAGAGCAACCGCTCACGACGAGCGCACCGACGACAATGAGGGACGCGCGTGATAGTCCACGCTAGGGCAAGCTGATGCTCAGGGCCATCGATTGGCAGGTCAGAGAACGCAGAATTTCGATGAAAAGTACCATATGCTCATAAAATGGTTTCGGTGTGGAAAAATCCAGAAAATATAACTGTATTTGGAAAAATGAGGAAAATTTGGTATAGAAAAGTGAAAAAATAAAGGAAAATGGCCAAATATACCATCTTTTTCAAAAAATACATGATTTCTGAAATATTTCCTCCTACAATCTTCAGGTTAATGAATCTCGGCTAAATTTCAATGAAATGGGCTAGTTTTTGGTCTATACGTTCTCTATCGTCTTCTCAAGAAGCTCATTGCAAAAAACCACATATTTTTTCGATAATTTTGAAAATATAAAGCAAACTATGTATTTATGTCCTCAAAATCATAGTTTTCTTACTATCCAGCTGTTTGTGCCTGGACGCCAGTGGTCTCTGCATAGGACATTGTGTCTCGTTGTGGTCTGCCGTAGCGTGTCTCTGCGACAACAATTATCTCTAAAGAACCGAAAGTCTGCACTCTAGCCGGTCCCGCCCCTTTTTGTGTCACAGGCGTTGTGTGGTAAAATCACTGACCGCTACTCGAAATAAATGACAAAACTGACGACTGATATGAATATGACTCATATTTGTACACTTTGTTCAAGGCGTGAAAATCTTAGCTGTAAGGTTATGAAAGCCTAGTGAATACAAACAAACCGGATTTTGTGCAATAGGGACTCCCAATTTGAATGACCTACTAAATACATAAGTATAGCAGGGATTGAGATTCTCATAATTGATCGACGCCCGGGATGCACCATAAATCCGCGAACCGTCGTGAAATTGGACACAACAGAGTTTGTACTCCTACTATTTCCCCCGCTCAATGACAATGACAAAACATTTCTGGAACTGTAATATTTACCCATCCCAGTCTAATCTACGAAATGTTTCTGCAACTGCACGCGAAACCATGTGGACCCCAACGGCAAACTTGCTGACGTAACGTTATGAGGTCATACTAGGTACCTCGGTAGCCTACAGCTATCCTTTGTGTGCCGCGTGTAGTGCAATGGACAGGTGACGAAGATTCCTTTTGTTAGGCCCAGAGCTGTACCATAGTACTCTACGTAGAATAGCACTATAACTATATCTAGCAGTCCCAGAGGCCAGGTCAACAGAGTGTTGGATACTAAGGTACGATGCAATATCGTCTGCCTGCCTTACCAATGATATGCAATCGACAATACTTCCAAATTACAAAACACTTTTCATGAAGAGATCTTCCACTTCCACAAGATAATTGCAGCCACCATTTATTTAAATAATCATACATCATAAGTTAACAACCGATACGAATAGAGGCTTGAAAAATTCACGATAAACGGTTTCAGAAACGGTTGTGGTATGTCAAGAGTAAGACTCCGGGGGAGAATAAAATAACATTTGACACAAATACAAATTTCAACCCTACAAACAGTAAAGCACACTACAAATATCAATCAACTTTCGGTTTGCTTTTGTATAACAAATTATATTGCTAAAAGATATAGGCAAGTATTAAAAAAAAACAATAATAGGAACAGATCGGGATTTATTAACACCCGTTACATAAAATATTAATTAATTTCTTTTATTCCGGGTAGTGGAAGTCGATGCTGGTCAGTTCAACCTGAAATTAAAGATAATGAAAAAAGGGTAAACTGCTAATTCTAGAAGACAATAATACCAACTGCAATAGAATGTGGGCTGGCACGCCGCGTTGTGTGCGACGTGCGCTGGCGCAAATATACTGACAGCCTGGCCAGACTGGACGAAAATGCGAAAATAAGATAAACTGGTGCGCGGCGATATCGCACGATCGTCGGCATGCTCAAAGTGCCTCAAAATTATATATGAACGCACCTCTCCATCAATACGCATTCCGATATAATCGTTGAGCGGATTGTTCGCGCGGTGTTTGAATGTGAACGCTTCTTCTCCATTGATCTCACACTGAAAGTACTTTAGGCTAATAAGTTAATAAGAGACCTGAAAAAAGTGGGACATAAAATCCGAGAAAATCCTCCCCTTTTATCTACCAATGTGTAGTTTTGAGCGACCCGTTATTCTGAAACTTCATTAGGGCCTGCTTTTTTTGTAAGCCTGATCACGGAATTCTAAAAGACTCCAAACAATTTCAACCCACATGGATCGCGTCCTCCTGGTTGATAAATGTAATGTCAGCGCCAACGTCCAACTGAAATTAAGAAATCGTTTTTTATGCAAGAAAAATCAAACCGAAACGACTTCATCAGATGACACGCAAGTTCTCATTATCATACAAATCCAGTCACACTAAAGTTGCATTCGATATACAGAAGCATGCCCATTACCCGAAATTTATCTGAACAACTCAAGCAGTTTTTGGGCACGTCCATAGCGGCGCTTCAGTTTGCATAGACTACCGTACTCTACATAATTATCATTCTTAAATGTATGGTATTAATGGCCAACCTTGAATGGGAATGCTCCGTTGATCTCCTTCTCTTCCTTCATCCAGAAACCGTCCTTGTGAGCGTTGCGCACAATCTAAAAATATGTCCACAATATAATATTCGAGAGTGTGTGCTATGATAGATTTTGGTCGTAAACGAAAAAATTGGGGGTTTTGGTCGACGGGGGTGGACCAAACGTCAATTGTTCATTTTCAACCAAAATTCATAACTTGTTAGGCTGGGACGGCCTTTAAAGTACTCTGTGGATTTGCACTAACATTTGAACCGCTATGAGAGAGTCAGCCTCCTCACAAAAACATTGTCAATCGTGCCACAAGTGTGCCACGTGTGCGCCATCAAGAATTGCACACCTTTCGCGCACCCGCGCGCCCGCCCCGCTGCGGTGGCCGATGCTCTTTTTCGCTGATCCCATTCGAAGTTTTGAATTGAAAACGCTCACCGATTCATTGGACATTCTCGGATTGAAATGGAAAAGAATGTCCTGATTTCTGGCCAAAAAGTCCACATTCCAACGGTCTCCACGGGGAATCACGTACATGTGAATACGGGATCCTGCAACGATACTTATTTATTATAGTACTTATCTATAAAGTTACAGTATACGTATACGGCATATGGTGTATACGGTATTCTTCAAGTTTCTCTTGCACAACACTAACAATGCGCGAAAGGTACTAAAAATAAAGCTACTTTCCAGCACCACTACAATGACAAAAAAGGAAGCCAATCATAAATGATATTTAACATGTAACTTAAAGCGAAATACCGGGCGGTTTCTGAAACACATCGCGGACAACTGCATTCTTATGTATTTATGCGAAGTGGGGTCTAATTGAGGTCTATTTTTTATGCTAAACTATGTTGATTTGCATATGACGCATAAGAGTGTTGGTGTACTCGATGCGTTTCAAAAACCGGCCGGTTTCCTTTCATCACATATCTATGTCACGACATATAAGAGCCTGCGCGAGAGAATTGCAGCAGCAAAATTTTCGAAACGTTGCTACACCCTAACTCTGGTATTAGACCAACCTGGCTTGAGTGGCTGTTGTCCGGCAAAGCCAGTGATCCAGGGAATATCGAAGAACTTTCCGCCCCAGTGAATAGAATCCAGAGTGCAATCACCCTTCACCTACAACAAGCAATAATTATTCTTACGTACTTAGACTTGCCGTTCTAAATAATGTACTACGTAACTATGTGGTCACTATGCTCACACCTTTTTGAAGCCGACATAGTCGCGTTTTAGAATCACACTCATAGAACATTCTACGTACTAGTATAAGCTCGGATCTCCAGCATTGGGGCAGAGAGTAGATAAAGCATAAACAAGAACCAGCGTGAAAATGAGTGAGAATCAGGAAAGAATATGGGCGGGGATGATGGATAGCTCACTGTCAGAAAATATGAAACATGAGAGAAAGAGGGAGACGAGAGAACAAGAGAAACGCTAGTTTTTCACGTCTTTGATCATCTTATGTATTATACAAAACCGATGCAACCTGCAGGAATTCCGTCTCCTGGAAGGGGCCCCGATGCTTGAATTCGTAGACTTTCTCGCCATTCACGCGGATCTCAAGGTATTCTTCGAAACATCTGAAAGTAATAAAGTGATAAGACACGTGGTTTCTGAAATATGCTGTGCTACAGCAACGGCTGTGCCTCTCTGCGTAACACAAAGCATTAAGTAATGAGAAGAATTCCATGAAGTTAATAATCGTCCCTAAGCAACTGTACTCTTTCATTGGTACGTCGGGATTGATTGCCATTCCGCAGATGCTATTTGGCTTGAAAGAGAGAAAATGCCGCGTGTGCGGCCACGCTCCGGCACAAAACAAGAGGCCCGATTTCTGAGATTATCGAAAAGAAAGCGTATGCGCGGCTACCATCCGGCACAAATAATGGTCGCACCTGAATCGGAGATCGAACTGTCCTCCCGCCTGGAAAGGGTTCTCAATCCTTTCCTCATTCATCCATTTTCCATCAAGGAATGAATTGAACACGATCTTTCCCTCGTCCACTCGAATGTTCGCGTGCAAAAGGGCCTGACCCTTGCCGGGGGCGATCTGCGAGTCACCCTTCAGAAGGTTCAATTCAATTCTAAAAGGAAATGAAATAGTTCTCAAAGATACTTCGCCCAAAAAAAAAAAACAAGGAAACATTATGTGAAATCGAAATATGGTTCTGCGTTTATTTGTATGTTATGTTACACCTATCGAAAAAACCGCAAGCCTTGTAAGCTTGAGAAATATTCTGAAAGTTCTTTTGACAAAACCAGGTTAAAAATTTAAAAACAAATTTTCTCTATGTCCCAGTGATTTATGTTCATGTCAAAAGAGCAGAAGTAGGACTTGTGGGAGACACATCCACATAATATAAATAAACACAATGAAATATACTCCTTCAAGAAAGAAAACAATTTTTTTTTTAGAAATTAGACCATGAACTAATTTTTATCTTCAAATGATAAGAAGTCAAAGGTAAAGAAATACTTTGAAAGCCACATGAATGATGTTTTTATTTATTTCTAAACTTGCATAATATAAATATACTAACTAACCTCTTTCCACCGTCGTTCACTTTTCCGCGCATGCTAATTGTCTGTCCGAGCTGGAAAGAAAACAAGTTCATCCACAATCCAATCAGGATCAAAGTAACACGAATCAAAACCAATTTTTAAATAATCTTCTCGAACATAACTGTCGTGTCTAATTATCAAATCTAACTGTCTCGGTAATCCCTGCTAATTGTTCAGCTGCTCGTCTCAGTGGAATTTCTGCGTCTCCAAAAATCCAAAATTCACTAAATCAAAAAGTTGTCTCACCTCCAATGGCTGAGCCAGTCTGCTCGTGAACGGAACTGTAATGGGTTCTCCTCCATGAGCCTGTAATAATACACGTACATTTCTCAACTTTGAACTAAAGATCTACAAATCCAGCGCACACATGTGGCACAATTACGCGCCTCAAAAAAGTGCGCCATCTTTTCGCCGCGCGCCTTTTAGCAGCGGGGCACAGACGCTGTCATTCAATGTATGGCACAAAACCGTGCGTCAGGCCGCCACCACATATTCGCCGCTCTTCGGGTTTTTTTTTGTGTTTTTATACAAAAGACCGAACCCCGAAAAAAAAAACATGTGGCGAAATATATTGCGACAACATATGGCCCCTGCGGATCCAATGAAAAGAAATGTGGATAAAAAGGTTTCTCCCATTCTCTATTTTTTTCAGCCCCAGTTAGCAGAAACGAAGCCGGACATCTATGAATTGGGTGTTATTAAAGGCCTGAAGGACATTCTTACTTCATTTTCCCTTTAATCCTCTTTTAATAGTTTACGAAGGATGAAACAAGCGCCTCCAAAATAACGTTTAGTAGTTGAGCTGGAGTATCACTAGAACTTAGTGATGACTGATGACTAATGTAAGAGCCGATAAGTGAAACATGAGCTATTTTTGAAATCAATGAATTACCCTGGATGAGTCATAAGTTCAAGAAAAAGTTACAAATGGTTAAGCTCACCGTGTAAATGTACAAATAAAACTGAAGAATATATAAAATCAGGCTCATGAGGCTTCTATTTCTACACAAAAGTTCTCAAAAAGAACGCCAAACGGATTTGAATAAATTCGACTAAAAAAGGCGTAAAACGATACAAAAATGCTCAATTTTCCCACTGGAAAATCGATTTAATAACAATATATCAATTTCAGATATTATTTTTACTTTTTACTTTAACTCTTGAAAAATACCACGTAACTGTAATTTCCCTTGTATACAGAGGATTAGAAAAAGCTCTGAAAAGGCTCGACTATCTAGTAACAGACTTATAGAACATAAGTAAAATTCTAATAGTATATCAGTACCAGAAAATAACATATACAAAGGGTCAATTATCCAACCGAACTTCTAGGCAACATTATGAGCTATTACATAATTACACGTTTTGCATTTGATTAAAAGGTGGCGTCTTACAGTAACTAACTGACTGGCAGCACACATGTTAGTAGATATGCTAATTGCACGATCGCAAATTAAACATAGCTACAACCCCATTCAACAACAATTAGGAAACTTGGCCGGTGCGCGGCCTATACTGGGCACCTCATCCAGAAAATTGACTCGACGGACACAAAAAAGGTGGGCGGCTGGTGCGCATGACGTATGATGTGGGCCCGGTGTAGGCCAGGTGTAGTCACAAAAATACACATAAAAGTTGATGATCGCCATACTCACGCCTATACCTCAGGCCCACCCCGCGCCTTTGCGCCGCCTACACTAGGCCCGAAATAAGTGGGCCCCACGCCTAGGCCCATCCGTTTTTCTAGGCCGCGCACCGGTTAAAGTTTCACGCTATCTTAGTGGCGGAATCGATAGATCTGCGTTGAACAAAAAAAGTTCTAAGTCATTTTAAATTCCATCAAATATATCACACTAAAAAGTACTGAAATAACTCACCATGTTTATCGACGTCCTTGTTTGGAACACAAATACGCGCCCTCTTCCGACGATAAAATACTCTGAAATGTCCGTTGCTAGTTCCAGAAACCCGCCCCTCGTTGCAAACAACACAGTTGTTTGTGCCAGACCGAGGGCTCTCTCTTTTTCTATATTTCTCTCTCATATGACCATCTTTCCCCCTCCCTTCTTCTTTCTCTCTCCTTAGTTTTCGTTCTCCATTTTTATGTACTCTCTCTCTCTACTTTTCTCCTCTGTCTCTCTCTCTCTCTCTCTATCTTCATCTCATCTCCCATTCAATGAATGCTCCCTGAACCTAGAATGTTTTCAAATTTTCAAAATGATTTCAAGGTCTTTCTCTGACTCTCTCTTTCTCTCTCGTCCATGTCCCTCTACAACAAAAAGTGCCAAAAAAGAATCCATCTCTTTCCTTGTCCTCTCAAAACCCATACACCAAAGAGATTTCAACAACGACAAGTTTGAAAAGTCATCGGACGCCAAAAGTTCCCATTTGAACCAATATAGTGAAATCAACGAGAAACTTGGCGCACAAGCGGCGGACGATCGGCGCCCACGTGTATTTTGTGCGCCGTTTTCGTGCGGCTTGCGCGCCAAGCATCCTGTGATGTATACCAAAAAAAAACAACGAACAGCGCCATCAAACCACAGACTATATCAGCGTACGAACTTTTATTCAAGCACATAAGACGAGATCATTAAAAAAAAGTTCGAATACAAGTAAGGCAATAAAAATCCAGAACCAATAATATACAACACGTCAAGAAAACCAATATACAAAACAATAAATAGCAGCTGAACGAGTCAATAACGGTAAACGTAAGTGAGTATTTGACCGAGACACTGCCATATTCTCAGAGGCTGATAATAAATAACAATAATTTGTTAATAAACAAAAGCAATTAGCTAATAAACAAAGTAATCAAATGCAGCTTTACTCAGAAGCGGTCTCCGACAAGCAATACTGGGTGAACACATCCAACAAACCAAATCCTTAACATAATTTCTAGCAAAATTCACGGGGTTAATGGAGAATTTAATTGATACACGGATTAAGTACATACAAAAGTACAGTATGACAGAATAACAAGTGGTTTTAAAACGGCACAGCAATTTGCACGTAATAACACAGAATCACCATCTTCAAAACCACCTGACATTCCACTTTAATGTCACACTCTTCTTCTACAGTTTAACCCTCTTCTTCTCTGTGCCATCTACAGTATCCCCTGACTGTTCAGTGCATCCGGCAGCCAGAGCATCCAGAGAATTCACAGGCGTCAGGGTGGATTCGGAAGCAGAAGCGGTCTCCGACAGGGCGACTGATCCCAGGGAACTAGCCGACGAAGCGGGCTCCGCGGGTTCTGGTTCGGGACTGGACGAGACTCTTCTCTTTCTACGACGAGAAAGGTTCTGAAACGAGAAACATGCAGGAATACATAATAGGTGCTGCACATGGCTCACATGAAAGAATAATTAAAGAAATTCTCAGCAACGCTGATTTCGTGGCTAACAATAAGACCTAAAAAATGGTTACGGTACTATGAAAGCAAGGCAATAATATACGTTGGGGGGGGGGGGCTTATTTGGTAACAAATTCTACTCTACGTAGAGAACAAAATATCTGCGACTCACTTCATTACTCGGTGCCTTGACTGTTTGTTTGTTATCCACTTCTTCTTTTGTTGCAAATAGTTCCTCTGCAATAATAATATGGTAAGTTAAAACAAAATACTTATCTATTGATTCCCTGATTCGTAAATACACTTATCGGTAACAATGTCACACAAACAATCACTACTCCTTTGTCATACAGGTTTATTAACACCTCCATTTGAGCATGTGACATTGTGACATACTAACGTTCTTGGTTTAAACTTTCTAATTATATCCCCAGGTAACTTACCAATCTTTGCAATCTCTTCCTCTGCCCACGGACATCCACCACGTACCCTTTTCGCCGCTCCACACAACAGTAACTTCCGAGGCATCTGAAAGTTAACGAGCTGCAGTTTCGCGTCGCGTTACATCCGGAAAGTGAAAAAGATACAGACAAATGTATTCTGACTTCTTTTTTATGTTCGACTCATTTAGTTCGATAACAAACATTGTTAGGGACTTGAAGAAACGACAAAATTCTTTATTTACATTTACTAACTGATACCTTATTCCAATTTTCCATCAGGAAGAATGCTCCCTCAAAACAAGCTGCCGAAGTACGGTCGTGTTCACGAGTTCCAGAATACATAGCGAAGTGTCTGGAGACAATCGGTACGGTTAGGTTACGGTATTTGACATACGACGCCAATGGAGGGGATGTTATGTATATGCTAAATGCACCTTACATGAATCGGACGATGCCATCCAAGAGAAAATATAACGGTTTCACATCACCCTACAAGCAATAAGATGATAATGTTGCCCAATGATACAGCGATAAAAGGTATTCAGAGCCACAAACTTACCGGCTTCCTTGAGAGCTATAAGCCGCATTGCCATAGCCACGCGACGCGCTGAAGTTGACTACCAATGGTCCCTAAAACATGGTATACCATCAGAAGATTTCGTGGACATCATTTCCTTCCAAGGATGAAGAGTCTCTGGGAGGGATCTCTTACCAGGTCGTGATTCAGACAGAAAGAGAGACAGAAAGAGAGACAGAGAGAGAGACAGAGAGAGACAGAGAGAGAGAGAGAAGAGAGAGTGCTTTAGAAAACTGATCGACACAAAAATCAATACCCACCGCAGGCCCGGTATACCAGGAATCGGTGAGCACAATCGTTCTCACTCGATCTTCACGCGAACCATCCATCTGAAAAGTAATTAAATCTATGGTAATTAAATCTGCCCTGATGAATGGTGTAATACCGAAACGTTGGCAAATAAAAATGTGTTAAACGCATTTGTTTTGTGGTTGGAATTCGAAAGCTCACAAGAAACTTACTCATACTACTATCTTTCCAACTTTATTCATGGAGCGTGCAAATATACACCTAAACTTCAAAAGTCAAGGTAGACGTCCTCGAATGGTAAATAAATTAGTTACAAAGGCCACGACTGGGGCCGCGATCTGCTAATCACAATGAAGTGGACTATATTGCACTACAAAAAAAATAATAAAGTAAAAGATTAAGAAACTGACCACTGCTGAGATGGCTCCACCACCGGCAGAGTGTGCCACGACGTGAATGTTCTCAGTGTTCTCATTATTCAAGATATACCGTTTCCACAAATTCCGCGCGTGAACAGCGCTTGACCTGCTGTACTGCAACAAAAAAAGAATAGGTAAACTAATAATTTTAGGCTGGTTGCTGGTATTCAAATGATACCTCTATTTTGAGTCACAGTCCAGTGGTTACTACTAAGTTACATAGGCCACAATAGTCTTCAAATTTAAGTACCGTATATCCGTAAGTGCTATAAACTTAAATCAATAAATATAAATATATGACAAAACGAATCTTACCGTAAGTTTGACAAGTTCATTGTCCTTGTAGTCAAAATGTTCATTGAAATTGGTGTTCATCACAATCACGCCCCAATCATTGTCCAGCGCACGCTAAAAGGTACAAATTATCGTTACAGGGTGTCAGTGACGTCGACACGCGATCAACTATGAAGTAGCATCCAAAACCGATAAAGGCCTCGCGTGTTTTGATTGAGGTACATCTCAATCTCAATGAAAAAACTACTAATAGACAAGGAATGCAAGCTGATGCACATATCTAAGCAGCAGATAGCAGACGCCCTGCATTACAAACCATTATTCAAATAACTCACTTGAATATAGGGAAACTGGGATCCCTCCTCCAGACTCTCATTGACAATCAATCTAAAGATAAAGAAAACAAAATAGATTACAACACATCATAACATTGTAAAGCAGAAACCACCTAGCCACTGCTCACTCACACATTCAATATGACATTGCGTATGGTCATTTTATGGTTATATATCTGCAATAAGTGACAGATTGCACGATATACATGTTACGTGTGCGAAATAAATTATTAGTATAATATATTATATGACCAACTTGCGTCCCCACTGTCCGGCCCTCACAGCCCCCATTCCGTGAATCAGAACCAGAAGATTCTCCTTCTCATCGTAGTCTTCGGATGCAAAGAAGAAGGAATACTTGTATTCCTCCAAACCGTCTTCCTTTTCGGGGCGCAACTAAAACAACTTGGTAAAACTTGGACTTGGAAACCTTAGGTACCAGCAAAGGCAACATTATCTTACCTTAGGCACCTTATGAACGCAACTGGCGCCAGCCTGGCCAAAAAACCATGCGTACCGGCACCTCCGGAGGCTATTGCAAATGTATGTATTTGAGTGAATCTATACTTCATGATCTAGTCACTAAACTAAACAAATCATAGAAATAAACAGAATTGATATTAAACAGCGGCGGGACATAATGCTCATGAAACGTATATGCACTGGACGAATACCAACTAACGATTGCTCCTAGTTATCCAATACTGAAACATACTAGTTGTCAACTTAAATTTTCTGCATACATATATAATTCTAGAACTAAAACAACTTACTAAATCCTTAGAAACCCTAGTCAAAGGCAATCTTACCTTATCTTAGGTAACTTATGACCGCACGTGGCACCAGTCTGGCCAAAACGGTGGGTAAACCAAACAAAACAAAAGTAAACCGAAACCAACTCTACCACTTCCGGATCAGATTGGGTCAGAGAATCTACAGGTTCAGAAAGCAGTGATATTCTAAGTTCTATGATATAGATAAAGCTAATGCTGAAACACGACAGAGTAATGAAGCAATACTGCGACATATGAATACTGTATATATATGGTCAACCTACAATAATCCTTTGCAGTCCCAGTTCCTCCTCCAACATGACAAAAATCTCCTCTGTGATTGCGTATCCAAGCTGTTCATATGTTTTCTGGTTCGTAAACTTGAACACATCTCCGTTCTAAGATGAGGATTATGTTATTGTTGTTGTTATTTTTTTTCCAACGTCCCGCTCTGTTCTTGCCTTTTTTAACGCAATAAAGTATTTATATTTATATTACTTCAAACATATAAGAGGCTGCTCGTGTGAATAATCATAGTGTACAGAGCTATCGAGAAAAGATCAGACGAGAAATAAACTATCTATACAACCCTTAAATATGCATATAAACACGCACCCGCTGTCAATTACCCAACGATACAGTAGTAAATTAAACGATGTCAAAAGTAAATTCAGCTACCTTATCCCTTAGCTGGCCTTCTTTTGTGAAGTGGTAGCCGAGTTGCTCCAAACTGGGGTGATCATCGGGTCGGTTGAAATAGCGTGAGATTCGAACATCGTCCTCAGCTTCACTCTCCTCACTATCACCACTCTCATTAGCTGGCTGAATAAACAATAACTACAGTAATACAGATCATAACAACAGAAATCTTGATGATAATTACTGTAATCTAGCCCATAACTACAGTAATCCAGATCATAATCACAATGTAATAACATATGGTGTTTACTGTTTACATATGTGCATGTCTTTTTACCAGTTCATACTATAGACACCATTTGAGAAGCTGTATCTATAGTATGTGTCTAACCTTGAGCGTTTATCTCCATTAGCACACTATAGTAAAAAAAAGTTATTACCGGAAAGATCTATGAAAATTAACCTACAGGGGCTTGGACCATTTACGTTACTCCGGGCGTATTTGGGCCTTTGGCCTTAGCATTAGAATGGCCCTCCACTGGGGCCATTGAGTGGATTTCCACTCAAAGACAGCAATGCAATACAGTAACATACCGGTTCCTTTTCCGGACTCCCCGGAGGTGTCTCTTGTAAAGCATCCCCATCCTCGTCCGACAAATGCATTCGCGCCATAACTGATGCAATGAGCCCCAGCTTGAATTAAGACCACCTTTACTTTAGGAAGTAAATGTGGAAGGCTAACCTAAACTAATTCGATAAATATAATGGTCTCACTCTTTCATCTACCGCAGTTCAATATTCCAAAATCGCTACAGTTTACGGCTAGTGTAAGTATTCAAATTCATATTCATTAGTAATAAAAAAGCACGTTTAAGACCAACATTAATGTTATAAAGCACTCGCAATGATAAAATAATAAACGGAACTGATAACATACGCAAGGGCAAACTTCATCACATAAACCAAAAATAATTACGCCAAAATAATTTATTCAACAACAAATAACATACAATTATTATTAAAATATACCACGTTCGTCAATACAACGAAAAACACTTGACACCACATATGGCAGCTTTAAAAGGTTTTAATAAACTGTCAGTGTCCTCAGAAATTAATATACTTGAGCAGGGCGATTTTCTCGGAAGCTTATTCCTTGAAAAATGTGCTATCAACGACGATGAAAATATTATGACGCCTTTACCACCAATTGATTAACACACTCAAACTCTCCAAACAACTATAGGGTTATCAGTCTAACGTACACAAACCACGGTCTCCAGTAAACACTAGAGAAAGACAGAGAATTGAAAACAACATTCTAATCTACACACTACGCAAGAACCTAAGCGAATCCGTAGATCCATGAAACAAGAAAAAAACCTCGCACTCTAACGATATCACACTATCAGTTATGTTATGTATGTATTGCAAAATAAAACTAAAACGAACGCAACAAAAAAAAAGTACAGAAATCTCAAATAATACAAATATCAGGGGACAAGGTATACATAAATATGCACTTATACAGATCACACAACGGTAAAACAAATATATATCGGATAAAATATCAAACCTAATGCTAAAATAGGAACCTCCACAATAATGAAACATGAAAGATTATGGTAAAATATATTATTTACATGTACTTAAAAAGAGAAAGAGATAAAACAAATCGGAGATCAAGAAGGCAATTATATTCACAAATCACTTCAGGGAAACCGTGTAACCAGTAACGATAAAACATCATTTTGGGATAAAACAGCTGGATTTGAATAAACTTATAGAATTATGCTATAAACAACCTGAACCTCATTTATAATCTGATAATCAGTTCTGTCTAGTCCTCTTCTTAACCACTTCACTATCACTCTCCATTGGTTGTGAACATACCGTAGTCAAGGCACTTAACGAGGAAGAATTCCACTCTCCTGACATATCCACCGCCTTCCTTTTGTGGCGTGAACGTAGGATCGCTTCGATTTGCTGAAAAGACAAAGAAACTTGAAGTGACACAATGTGACACAAGTCGAAGTGACACAACTTGAACTTGAAGTGACACAACTCCAAACAACAGTGCATAAATATAAATGAAAGTAAAAAGCTATGATGAAATTCGACAGTCTCAGAGCATTCCGTTGTGTACTTATCACATTCATACACTAGACTGAAGTTTGAATGCAAACGGCAAATCGTAAATCAGCCAACAACAACATCTAAGCTCTACAATTACGAATAAGTCATCGCATTATCGAAACCCCTATCCTCCGAGTCCTCAAAACTATTCAAGTATAAACTACAGCCAGAACTTCTATGAAGCCGCGAACACAGATTTAAATAAACAAAAACATATGCAAACTTACATCGGCTGTGGACAATTTCTTCGGAGGTTCGGAATCCATTCCACTCTGGGCATTCTCAGACACTTCTTTCTCTGAAAGAAACAATTCAAAAGTAATCAGCTAGAATGGAGAGACAAGAACTGGTAATTAGAAAATACAGAGTGATATTAATTTACGAACTTATAAATACATCGTTAGCGGGTCAGTCTAACGAAAAAATCAATATGATGTAACATGTAACATAGGGGTTTTCTATTACAAGCCAAGCACAAAATAGACCTATTGCACTTCCACCTAATATGGAGTACTACTTTTACGTTTTAAATTTCTGATGTAATTCCTTTATTTTTTATTCCTGGCCTCTTCGTCATTGCATATATAATTTTAGGGTTATTAGGGATACATCGCGTTCCGTTATTACGCAAACCCAAGTGCAATCATAAAATTCAGCCTTAGACGCAAAACACAATTGACAATAGTAACCTGACATACTGACGGAGTTAAATGTCAACTTTGAAACATCAACATTTAGCAAAGCATAACTGCCAGACATAAATAAAAGGACTTGCTTTATCAATAATGAGGCCCTCATCCAACCATCAACCGACTTACCAATCTTTTTCGTCTCCTCTTCCGCCCACGGACATCCACCACGGACACGCTTCGCTGCTTCACATAATAACAACTTTTCGTTCATCTGAAGATTAATTGAATAGAAAAAGGGTGTTTCAAAGCAAACATCTAATAAATATACAATATAAATACTTTATTCATACATAGAAAAAAACCATGCAAAATAAAGTGCTCGGAAGAGCAGGAAGAACGACCATAAAAACATCGGGGAAAATATAATCAAACAATGCGACAATTAGGTTGAGTAAACAGTACGTAAACCGTAAAATTAAACAATAAAACAACATAGTGTATTCAACAAAAACAAAATATTCAATAAATCTCTCACCTTGTCCCAATTTTCCATCAAAAAGAAGGCTCCGTCAATACAGGACATTATTGATCTGTCCTGCTCCTCCGTGCCGGAATAGATCACGTAATATCTGAAATTTAGACTAGATGACAAATCGAAAAACTTGACTTTTTTGTTCTTCAAATCACAAATAACAAATATATACGCAAATCCAACAATAACAAAACTACTCAATAACTGTTTCTTCCATCATTGCAAGGCAGTAAGTGTGTTTAGCACTACTAATGAAACCAATGACATTATAGAAGGTACGCAGGACTATTAACGACTTCTAAAAGATAAAAGAGAACCCACGTGTCAGGCCGGTCCGGATGCCGTCCTTGTCTGTCATATATGTATTCATTTAGCGACCTGAATTCAAATGTTGAGGAGAACCGTTAAGGCCATTAAAGGCATATGTCACACGCAAGATAAGACAGTACAATGAAACATAAAACTATTCAATAGTCGGTCATTCCTAATCATTGTGGAAGGCCGACGAAAGCAAACTTGCACAGTGAAGAGTAGAGAAACTGAGAAACCAGCTTATTACACGACTAAAACAGCACGCAACGCAGAAGCTAACCAAATTAAAATTAGCATAAACTAGACAATCCTAGCTCTACAACCCAAAACCCAACCTCTAACTTATACCACATACCACCGATCGGCTAGTTCAGCTTCGAGTAGCTACTTCCTACATCTTGTAATCTTGTTTGAATTATCAGCGGACTTAATGCGGTTGTTAGTGTTAATTACTACCACCAAGGTTTCCAATTTCTATAAGTTAAGGGCGCGTTCGGGATTGATTTTCCGAAAGGAAACTCGGCCAAATCCTCGTTCGGGATGGACTTTTTGGAAACGTTCCAATACTTGGAGAAAACAAAAAATACAGTATGAATTAGCTTGCGAAAAACGTTTCCCGCGCCTATTTTTCAAATTTTCCATGCTAATTCATACTGTATTTTTTGTTTTCTCCAAGCATTAGAACGTTTCCAAAATGTCCATCCCGAACGAGGATTTGGCCGAGTTTCCTTTCGGAAAATCAATCCCGAACGCGCCCTAAACAATACAAAAGAAACAAAATTGGCCATTCAAACTCACTGTTTCCTCTGAATCCAATACGGTTTATTCTTCTCATTTCTCGGGCCACGCTCCACGGCAAAATTAACGATTATTGGTTCCTAAAAACAAAGTTGCAAAAAAAAAAAAAAAAAAAAAAAAGATGCGAAAAACATCGTACCAAAAAAACACAGATAAAATTACTATGGGTTGGCTGTTATGTAAGACGAGTACGACCTCATAAAGACCAGATCACACACTCTAGTGATGCAAAATACTCATATACAAAAACCTTTCTTATACTAACGACTAACAACCTTCCGGTTATTCCGATAACGAATGCACAATACTCACCGTTGGTCCATAGTACCAAGAGTCCGCCAAAACTACCGTTCGGATGCGCAGGTCGTTGTATTCGAATTGCTAAAAACAGACAGTCAAGCAAAAATAAAACAAAATGGCATGAATAGCAGCATTGCCAGGGAATGAATTTTTCTTTCAGCAAGGCATGGTTTCGTAAGCAAGAGACCACTAACAAAATATGCCTCATAATACAAAAATCGAAGAACTAGAATAATAACAATGCACGCATAGCTCCAAAGATAAAGACAAGTTCAAGAAACATTAGAATATATCGAGTACCGCTAACTAAAAGTAAAAAAAAAAACAATATGCAGCCAGAGGCCAGGCCGAGCAGCAATAACAATTCTTCGTTATACTGTTATACAGAAGACAAGTACAAATATAAGGAACTATTCACAAATAACAACTAAGGCATAAATCAACAAAACCCACCACTTCCGAAATTGCATTTCCTCCACCTGCATGTGCCACTACATGGATATTCTTGATGTTGGTGTTTCCAATAATATGCTTGTTCCACAAATTCTTGGCGTGCATCGAACCGTGGAAGCTCCACTACAATGTTATACAATAAATGGTTCACGAATAATCACAGGAAGCGGAACGACATATCACCACCGCACAAATAAACCATTAATCACTGCACTCAACCATTCTATCAACAAGAGAAATCCTCACAATAATCGGACCTAGTAAAAAGATACTGGTAAGCCACATCACACAGAAAATGAACAATTTCCTCCTCGGCGTATAAGACAACGTATTTTGCACCAGATAACTGAACATACTCTCAAAGCAGAGGTAACATACGACTGCAAATGAAATAAGTGTAACTTACCCTTAATTTACATCGCTCATTCGTCTTGATATCGTAATTATCATTCAGATGCGTATTCATCACAATCACTCCCCAATCATTGGCCATAGCGCGCTGAACAAATTAACAAATGCGAATAACAGGGAGGGCAACAGGGAAATGGATAAAATGAATGGAAATGTGTGCGAAACCACACAAAAAGGAAACCGTCACAAACAAAAGAGCTCCTACCTACAGAAATGAGAAAATAACCGAGTGAAATTGTAAACTAAATCTATATTCGACAGATAAACTAAATCTATATTCGACTGAATCAGCATCAGCATAGAAAAAAAACATGACAAAGTTATGGAGAAAAATTTCAAGAAAAGAAACAACTCACCTTAATATATTCAAACTGAGTACCCTCGTGCAGATTTTCGTCCACAATCAACCTGAAAGCAAAGGAGTACATTATTATTGATCTCTTCTCTCTATCTAAACAAAAGTTCTTTCTCTTATGATCCAGCATGTGGCCAATGATTACACCCGACTATGGATCGACAAAACATACAATGCAGCGTTTACACTGTATATTGAATACTTTATTCTGAAACGAACAAAAGCGAAATAACACAGCGTAAACAAATAAATAAAAAACGTAAAGCGAAATATTGGACAACAAAAAAGTCGCCGTCAAATTTGACATACTTGATACTTCAGTCGCCGTCAAATTTGACAGCATACATAAAGTACAATAAAGGTGCTTATTAGCTTATTTTATTTAAAATTC